>JAULBM010074552.1:0-31557 GCA_032357055.1 Geukensia granosissima | reverse complement strand
ACATGCATTAATTTTATTTCATAACTTTTCTAATCATTGGCGGGGCATAGTGTCCATTGGACACAGATCGACTTGTTATCTCATTTTTTACTATAGATGCCATGTCTTTGTCGGTTGATTTAGGGGAAAGAGTAAGGCCATTAAATAAAATTAAGCTGAACCCTAATTAGTTGAGATACAAAAATTACCGAAAATTCCAACTTCCCTTGAGATGAAGAACAGCAATCAAAGCGTGGTTCCTTTGCTTGGAATCTTCTTGTACATATGAGATTTTTGTGTCATGAATATTTACTCCATATCCCCTTTTTTTCTAAAACGTGAAAGATTGATTGTTGGTTGTTTAACGCCCAGTGGAAAATATTTCATGCATATTAAGGATGAGATCAAGTTCAACAATTATCTAAATATTCTACATGTAATAAAATGTAGAAGATACGGTTATGAGGATTGCCATGCTCTCCGTTAAAACAAGTACTTCAATAATGGCATAAGATTATACATATATGCTGTCAGCCTGTGAATGACGAAGTAGAATGGAAATAATAAAGGCAATTTCATTGAGATACAATACATAATCAAGGCAATTTCATTGAGATATAATACTTTCGCTTTTAATGGTATCACCGGTTTTTCCTTGATTAAAACCGGACCACATGTATGTGCGGGGTGGAGGATTGCCTCGCAGATATAACAACTCAACTAATTAGAATAGAAAAATCATAATATAGAGAGGCAATACGTACATTTATTATTTATTATCAAGTTAAAAAAAAAATTACGGCCATTGAGAAATATATCTATGTGAGTTTCTTCCTCATATTGTGGAGTACTTAACATTTTAAAGAACTTGATGTACTTATTCAGTGAATGAGGATTGCCTCGCTTGCCGATTGTGCTATCGCCCTAAAAACCAAAAGTCCACGAAGGTAGCGTGAACTGTCCAACAAGATGTGCAGGAATTGTCTCACTCACACTGTCAAAATATTAGTGAAAAATGCGAAACATTGTCTTTTCCAATTGATCAACAACAGATAAGCATTATCCTGTAAACATTGATCCTACTCATCCATTAACACAATTAAAGTAAATTCCTTTTAATTTTCATTCTTTTATCAAAGTTAAACCTTACATATAGTGTAGGGTGTTTACAAAATTACAGGAAAATTACTCTCTTAAATTTTCAAACTTGATTTACTTGCACAATTAAAAAACTAATTATAAAATGGACAATGAAAATACTCTGAATTGATGCTTGCAGGCTTTTAATTGCAATTTCTTTTCAAATTAAGAAAAAAAGGTAAAAATTTGCCCCTCCTGTTATTGACACCCATTTTCTAAGTAGACAGAAGAGAAAGAACAGGAAAGTTATATGATAAGATAGATGGTCTGGCGATAGAGAATGAGAATTTAAGAGAAAGAATAAGATCTAAGGACAAGTTGATCGAACAGCTAGATGAGAAAGTGTGTGATGCTGAAAGGAGATCAATTGAGGCATTAAAACAGGCTAACTACAACGAACAATATTCCAGGAAGCATAACATTAGAGTGGTTAACTACCAGGAGAAAACCAATGAAGATCTCCAAAAGGACTTCATCAAACTGTTGAAAGATGATTTGGAAGTTGATGTGTCACCAGATGAGATTGTTGCAATACATCGTATTCCTGGAAAAAATGATCAACCTAGACCAGTCATTGTTAAGGTCAAAAACACAGAAGTTAAATCCAGGATAATGAGGCAAAGAAAGAAACTGAAAAAGGATACTAAATTTCATGATGACATTACAGCTCGAAATCTTGGACTTATGTCTAGACTTTACAAGAGTGAGAAATTTCATAGTGTATGGTTCTTTAATGACAGTGTCTATGCAAAAAAATCTAAGGAAGGAAAACGAATACGCTTTGATATTTTTGACAATATTGAAGAAAAGTTGAGACAGTTGCAGTAAAACAGAGACATAAACAGATGAAAAAGGTGAACTGTAAATTTTTCATTTTTCTTATTAAACTTTATGGCAATTTTTTTTTCTTATGTTTATGAATTAACTTTATTTAACTCTATAAACATATACGCAAATAGAGTTAGATGGTTTTTTTTGTCCTTTTGTATGGCATCATACATTTTGAAACTTGTAGTAACAGATAATTAGTTTTAAAAAAACTGTGTGATACTAACAATTAATTTTTTTTATCTACTTGTCTTCAATACTCAGTCTTATACTCTATAACTTTGATGTGTATCAATAAAGGGAGATAATTCAAATTATTTTACTTTGGATTAAAGCCCCATTTTTCTAAAATCCTCCTGGAAATATCTTAAATGAATATTAATTTTCAATAAAATATGTGAAACACATTATTATTTCTGTTTATCATCTGTATCAATATCCAATTATTCCTTTATTTCACAGTGCAGCTTTGAATTGTGAATATTAAGGGAGATAATTCAATTTGGTTTACTTAGGAAAATGCCACAGTTCATTTTATATCTTCCTAAAAATATTCTATACTTTGTCTTAAAATTTTTTTTTCAAAAGTAAAGAACATATAAAGTTTTTTGCCTAGCATATTGAGTATTGAATTAATTCACCTCTGTTTATCTTTATCTCCTTGTTTTTTCTCATTTTTTACTGTCGACTGGTTTTCTAACCAGACAGCATTTGAATGATGTTTTTTTTTTGTGTTAATTAAATATAATTTAAAATTAAGTGCAACACAGATAAAGTCTTGCCAAAACTGAAACCTTTCTATAGTAAGAACAATAATAGAAAATATAAAGGTGTCATCTTCAACAAGAATGTATGTGTGTGTGAGTGTATATTGTAAATATTATTTTGTTAACTTGCTGATATTTGTTATATGTATTATTTTATTGTTAAAACTTAACTATGGAGACTACTGTTAGTATTTTCTCTATGAATGTCAGGGGTATTAGTTCAAGTGTTAAAAAAAGGACTGATATATTTTCTTGGGCTAAAGAAAAAAAAGCATCGGTTGTGTGTCTCCAGGAAACTCACAGCTCTAAGGAAGTTGAAAAAGACTGGGAGGATGAATGGGGTGGTAAATGTTACTTTAGTCATCACAGTACCAGAAGTGCTGGAGTTTGTGTAATGTTTACTCATGGGATGATTTTACTGTTCATGATTCCATTATTGATTCGAATGGTCGTTTTATCAAATTAGATCTTAGTTTATATAAGCAACGTGTTACATTAATTACATTGTATGGTTTTAACAATGATGAGCCAGAATTTTTTCATGAAATTCTATGTAAAGTTTTGACTTTCTCTAACACTAGTGTTTTGTTTTGTGGTGACTGGAATGTTGTCCAAGACTGTAACATGGATAATTACAACATTCACTCTAATAGGAATCCTAATTGTAGGAAAAAAATTAACGAAATAAAAGAGAACTTAGAGCTGGTAGATCCCTGGAGAATTTGTCACCCTGAGACAAGAAGATATACATGGCGACAATCTAAACCACTAAGACAAAGTCGCCTTGACTATTTTCTTGTTTCAGATGATTTATTTTCTTTGATGAAAACAACAAATGTTATTCCTGGTTATAGGACTGATCATTCTGCCATCATGTTTACTTTTTCAACCGATCTTGGTAAACGAGCTAAAGGGTACTGGAAATTCAATTCCCAGCTACTATGAGACTTGGAATATGTAAACAAGGTGAAACAATGTATTAAGGATACAATTGATGAATATTACTATTCAGGTGATACTGAAAATTTTTGGGGGTTAAGCTTCAATATGATGAACAACTTTTTTTTAATTTCTCAAGATGAAAATGAGAACCTTGTCTATTGAATATTGTTCAAAAAGGTCAAGAGATCAGAAGAGTTATTATAAGAAACTTGACAAAGAAATTCAAGAATTAGAAATTAATATAAATGTTGATCCTGATAATACAATTCATGAATCTCTAAATCAGAAAAAAGTTGAGTTGGAAAAAAACAGAGATACTTTAATCGATGGCTTATTACTTCGGTCTCATGCCAACTGGCATGAAAACAGAGAAAAATGTACAGAATATTTTTGCAAACTAGAAAAAATTTATTCTGTCCATAAAACTATTTCTGAATTGATTGATACAAATGGTAATCATATTTCAGATCAGTCACTCATATTACAAGAACAGGAAAATTTTTACTCAAAACTTTATTCATCTCAAAATAAATGTAATTCATATCAGTCCTTTTTTACCATAATTATAAATTAACAGATCAACAAAAAAGTATTTGTGAAATGAATCTTACTTTTGATGAGTGTTCAAAAGCCTTGAAAATGATGTCCAATGGGAAAAGTCCAGGCTCAGACGGTTTTACTGTTGATTTCTTATATTCTATGCAGATCTTTGCATTATGGTTATGAAAAGGAACAATTATCAGTATTTCAATATCAAGGCGTCATAACATGTATTCCCAAAGAGGATAAAGATAGACGTTTAATAAATAATTGGAGACCTATAAGTCTGTTAAATACTGATTTGAAGATAACATCAGCAGTGTTAGCAAATAGAGTTAAATCAGTGCTCCATTACATTTTAGTGATTCCCAGAAGGGTTTCATGAAGAACAGGTTCATTGGCGAGAATACAAGTTTATTGTATGACCTTATGCACTATTTGGAAGAAAATAACAAAACTGGTCTGTTACTTTTAGTTGACTTTGAAAAAGGCATTTGATTCCATTGAGTGGGAATTTCTTACCAATGCATTAAAAAGTTTCAATTTTGGTCCCTCTTTTTGTAAGTGGTTTGAGGTTCTTTACTCTGGAGCAAAAAGCTGTGTAATTAATAATGGTCTAACTTTTTCAGTTTATGCAGAGGTTGTGGACAGGGAGATCCCCTGTCATCGTATTTGTTTATCATTGGCGTCGATTTGCTAGCCATTAAGTTATAAGCTAACCCAGACATTCGTGGCATTAATATTAATGGAACTGAACCTCTTATCAGTCAATATGCTGACGATACTTTTTTTGATGTTGGATTGCACTGAAACATCATTAAGTTTTTTATTCCTTTTAAATTGTGTCTGGATTAAAAGTGAATAAATCAAAGACAACAGTAGTATGGGTTGGGGGTAAAAGATATTCTGATCATATTTTATGTCAAGACTTACACTTGATGTGGTCAAATTCAAACTTAAGAGTTCTGGGCCTGGACTTTTCCTTGGACTGGAGTTCTATGTTAGATATAAACTCCTCGAAAAATTTTGAAAAACTGGGAACATAGAAAACTTACCATCAGGGGTAAAGTTACAGTCATAAAAACACCTGCACTTCCAAAACTCATTCAACTTTTTACGTCATTACCAAACTTACCCGACATTAAATTGAATGAACTGAATGCCATATTTTTCAAATTTATTTGGAATGGGAAATACTCTGATTAGTGACTTTGAGCAAGGTGGGCTGAAAATGATACACTTAAAATCTTTTGTTGCACACTTGAAAGTCAGCTGGGTTAAACGATTTTTTGATAATGTGGATAGTTTTTGGCACAGAATTTTATTAGAAAACTTAGATGAATATGGAGATGAACGAGTTTTCAATTTTCAAACTGAAAAACTACAGGACGTAGCTTTAAAATTAAGAAATCCATTCTGGAAGGATGTTTTATATATCACCTATCACTCAAGTTAATGTACAAGATATTTTGTCCTGAGATATTTTAAATTTTGTACCATGAAAGGAATTCGAAGATACCAAAGGGGCAGACAGAAATCCTTAATTCGGAAGACAAACAAGGCCATGGCCAACAAAATGAAAGGAAAGACAAACATAGAACACACAACACTACATTGAAAACTAAAGCTGGAATAACACGAACCATGTAATGAATTTCTCTATTATGATAGATGGAAAAGTTATGGTGTTAGATACTTCTTTGATATTATAGATCCTAGTACTAATGATTTCATTACTTTTGGCCAACTGAAAGACAAGGTTCTTAGTAACAATTTTATGAAATACTACAGTTTATTGTCAAGAATTCCAAAAAGTTTTAAAGAATGTATAAGAACAAATTTGAAAAATATTAATTTTGTTAACTTTGAGGTCAAAGATTCCTTTCTTTTATCTTTGTTGCAACAAAAGAAAGCAAAGTTTACATACAAAACTCTTAGGGATAAGGTATTTTGTGCTCCTACAGTGAAATTTGAAAAGTGGGAAGAACAACTTAATTGTGAAATTAGTGTATTGTCAAATTATTTTAAACTTTTGAAAAAAAGTTGTAAGCATACATATTTTACAACCTTTCAGTATAAGTTACTTCATAGAATACTTCCAACAAATACATTTTTATATTCTATACATCTTAAAGATACAAAAAATTGTACATTTTGTAATAATGAAGAAGAGTCAATTGAACATTTATTTTTTGATTGTAGAGTTGTACAGTGTTTCTGGAATGTCATTTCTCAGCACTTAAGTAATTATTATAATAATTTTGACTTCAACAGAAAAAATATACTTCTTGGTTTTTTAAATGAAACTTCATTTTTCAATTTTTTAATTATTGTCATAAAACAGTATATCTATCATTGCAAGATGAAAGAAAAAGTTCCAAATATTACAGAACTCAGATCAAAATTAAAATATTTATACAATGTAGAAGAGTATATAGCTATGAAAAATAATAAAATTCAGATTTTTGAAAGAAGATGGACCCCCTTAAACAACATATTTCCATAGGTATTTTTTCCTATACGTTATCATTTTATGTTCAGTTTGGTATCTGTTTCTTTATTGTAAAAATACCCTTTATTTCTTAACTTGGCAAGTTATAAATATTTTTTATAGTTATTTCTGAAAATAGCAGAATGGGTGTCTGAGTGTAGGTGTGTGAGAGAGGGAGAGAGTGGGAGACAATTATTAATTCATGTTGATATATGTAATATAACAAAATTGCTTACTCAATAGTCAAATTATAATAGTCAAAATAAATCCCCTGGACATCCTGGTCAGGTGATAGTGTAAGGGGAGTATGTAAAATCCTGACTATGCAAAAAGAAATAAAATATAAAAAAAAATTTCTAAGTAGACTATCTTTCTGGCATATATTCCTGGCATATATTCTGTCCTATTACTTTTAAAAATAATTTCATCAGATGAATTTTTTTTTTATCGAATCTTTTTCATTTTATCATATTAATTGTTATTGGTATTTTTTATTCACAATCAAAATTGTTTTAACAACGATACATAATAAAGCACAAAGAAAACAAATTGCTTCATTAAGTTTCTTTTTTCCAAATGTTTTCTAATTTCAATTACAACATTTAAAAATATGGCGGCTGCAAAATTTAGTCACATCTATCAGAATAAACTTGGATTTAGTGTGCTTTGAGGAATTATTCAGTCAAGGTAAATTGATTTTTTCTGTTTTATTATGGGTTAATTGACTGAAATACCGCTTTATATTGCTGTGTACAACGTAGTACTATATGAACTTTCCCTGATTCATCAGGCGATCGGAAACTGCTAAAGCAAAATTGATAAATGGGATATGACTTCCGCATTAATAAAAAATGAAAAAATCCCAATGAAAACTTAAAATATGAACATGGAATGCTAAGTCATCTGTTAAAGGACTAACAGTCAGCAAACAGGGGAATAACTTGCAATTTTCTGACAGTATAGTGTTTTATAACATTTGAAAAAATGTCATGTCCAATCTTAGATTATAACCTTTCCTTGACACTGAATAATTACAGTATTGTGGTTCATGGTGGTCCAAGTAAGATGTGTATAAATGAGAACTTACTAAAACCAATAGGGTAACATGTAGTTTGTATAAACAAAATTTATATTTCATATAAATGATTATTAAATTAATGCTTAACTGGTAGAAACAGCTTTAACAAGCAAAAATATAACATAAAACAGCATCTTTCACATATTCTTAATACTGTTTATTCCCAGTTGGTCTACTCCCATTTGGTCTACTCTCAGTTCGTCTACTGTGAAAAAAAGTGTTATTTAGTCTACTTTGAAAAAAAATGGCTTTATTTTAAAATGTGTGAATTTTATATTGATTTCTATTTTTTGTATTTTTTGGGTTAATTTTTGTTGCTATAGATAAATTGTCACTTCTATTCCATACTTTTGAGTACAGACTTGACTATTTCCTTTGTTTAGTCTAAAGTTTCACAACATAACAATATGGAGTTGATTATCATTGATAATTGTTATGATTTTAAAGTTTAAGTACTGAATACCTAACATTAATTGGTTTTTTTTTGTAATTAGAAGGGAGCAATATACATAATGATAAATATTTAGATGTTCAGTTCAACAAAAGACTACTTATTTAATAATTTTACTTTCAATTAATGAAATATATATTTGCTTAGAGCAAGTTTACAAAATCACTCCCAAAAATAATTTTAAATATTTTTCATCCAAAATGAATTAAAGAATCATATAATGTAAAATAAAAATTATATTTTCCATCTTTATCTTTGAAAAACCCCTTATTTTGATCAGAGTAGAAAGAATGGGAATAATTTGTTTCTTTAAAGTAGATGAATTGAGAGTAGACCAACTAGGAATGGCAGAATAGTAGACAAACTGGGAGAAGACCAACTGTGATGTTACCCTTAATACAAATAGCTGAACTGGAAATATTTAAACAATATTGGATCAGGCCAGGCTTGACCCTAACTAATAAAACTGACATTGTCAAAACTAACATCAGGATTTTATAAAAATACTATATTTGAGTATTCATTTGCATTTTAATTGACCCAATTTTTAATTTCAGGATTGCATGATTTTACCATTGGCATATCATTTCAACTTGGTATTCTTTTATTTTGGATATATCTCTTTTTTCATGAATTGCATGTTCTGACATTTCAGATGAATTATGACATCAAAGAAAGGAAATAGGTGTTCCCTGCACAAAAATATTAAGCTGGTATCAGTTGGTAAAAAGCAGACATGTTGCTCCTACTTAGTAAACAGAGACAAAATTGAAAATGGTAAGATATTATATATACAAGTTCAACTTAGAGATGTTTTTGTTTAAACATTGCTGTACTTGAAGACAATCCCCATATGGGAGACAAGACATATGGACTCAGATCAACCTTATTCAATTATAGTTCAGTAGAAGTCTGTTATTACAATCAAACCTCATACTGCAGCTAGTAAAGAATTAAATGCTAATCATTAGTTGCTTTAGTAGATATGTAGAGGAAATTTTTTTATTCAAATCAAAAAAAATAAATTTTCCTTCAAAATTCCTCTTTCTATAAATTTACCTACCCATGAAATTGTCTTTCCTTTTAAATCAATAAAAATAGATGTCAATGAAAATAAATGGATTCACATTTTGTTAAATTAGAAGTAGGAAGAGGAAATCCAAAATGGTTCAGTGAAGCCTCTTACTTGAGTAATGATAATGTTCTACACAGTACACAGTTAACACCCACACCAGTACAAAGAAAAGATCATTTTGGTAAGGAAACATTATGTCTAAGAATGTGTATAAATTTAAATTGGTATTAGGTAAGATTGTTTTGTACTTAACTATATGATCTCTTACATGTTCATTTGAAATATAGGTTGATTGTGAGATATAGAGTGAGTACAAATAACATATGTATGTGTTTAAATTTCAGAGCTTTATTTACAATGTTTCCGTAAAAAGTAGGATGTGATATCCCATGTTTCATAAGATGATTAAAAGTACATCCAAATTTTGATACCAGATCTTTATATTAATTTAAGAATTTAGTAAATGTTTTGATCAGTTTGTGGTAACGAAGTCTTGACTTAATAAATAATGTTTCAGTTATACAGAGATTGCGTTCATTAAAATCTGAAACGTCACTTCAGACACAGGCATAACAAACTAGCTGAGAAATATATACACCATACGGAGGAGCCAAAGGAACGACCCCATCAAGGAAGGGGAAATTAACAATTTGGAATGACAAATTGTCCCTCTTGTTGTAAATTTTGGTTAAAATTTTACCTTGAGATATATACACATTTAAGCCAGAAATGGCATTTGAGGCTATTGTTATTGGCTTTATTCAATGTTAATTCCTTCGGATAAATCTGGGTAGTGTATTTGAATTATTAATGGAAAAGATGTCATCAAGATAGCGGTAGGTATTGTTAAATTTGTCTATCAAATCATATCTAGAAGTATCCTTGTGAAGTTTGGGCATAAAAATAGATTCATAACAGTAAAGAAACAATTCTGATAAATCTGCATTTTTAATTGAGATACAAAGTGAGTGCGATAAACATAAAGTATGAGTTCAAATTGAGATAAAGAGTGAGAACAAATGATCATTTGTACCCATCTCAGATAAAGATGTCATTTGTACTCACTCTATATCTCAAATAAACATGTTATTTGTACTCACTCTATATCTAAGATAAACCTGTCATTTGTACTCACTCTATGTAAAATGAAACCCGACATGTCAAAATACAGCATCTGATGTCATCATAACAAGAATGCCAAGGGCACAGCAAAACACAAGTCTGCGATGTTTCTGGGGATCATGTACACTTCAATTTTGGACTCAATAAATTAAAAGGTCAGTATTCCATCCTTGTTGAAGGCCTTATGGAGACCTCTAGATTTGTAAATTCCTCGATTTTTCTTGTGGTTGGAGTGCAGTCTCTCTGACATTTATAAAATTATCTTTTCATTTTCATAGTCAAGTTTTAAGTCACAACTGTTATGTCTGTATTATGAATCAAATTTTGGATATCCAACATGGCCATGCTCACAAGTCTAAAAAATGGCTACCACTTATGTCAGAGGTTACTTTACCAGATTTTATGACAGAAATGGCCAATGATATTAAGATTATCTGAAACTGTGTAGCCAATTAGAACAGAGTACATTAGAATGGTCCTCAATCTCTCTCAGAATAATATTCACTATATTCAGGGACATGATTTTATATTGAAAAAAACATACCCACAAAACATCAATTTTTACCTGGGCATCAATAAGAAATAGGCAGCAAACAGGAAAGTTCAAAGCAGTGAATAGGTCTGAAAATTGAAATCTAATACTAATACTTTTACAGTGTACTTTCTGATCAAACAAGTTGACCATCACAGCGAAACTAAGTTAAACATGGGAATCTGAAAGAAATTTCATTAAAAAATCTTTTTATCTGAAACTGCTGAGCCAATTGGATCCATGCTATGGTGGAATGGTCCTCAAATTGTATTTGGCTTCCCCAACTGACCAATTAAGATGTCTGCCACAGCTAACCTTATTTTATTATTGGATCCTGTTGGAAACTCACTTAAAAGTGTTTGAAGCTAGTGAGGCAATTCCAGCTGGCATGCCCAACAACCAACCATGGAGGTCATCACATCTAAAATAACCATTTTGGCGGAAGGTTCTTAAGATGTTCTCTTTTCTAACATTGTAAATGGAATTATCAGTCAAAATGGCATTCAAGACTAAACTTGTTTAACATGGGACCCAATGGGGTATATATTTCAGAATCTTCTGGTCTGAACTTACTGAGCCAACTGTAAACAATCTTTGGAAGAATAGTTATTGGATGGTCCTCTTAACAGTCCATTACCCAGCAATCCTTCCTTACAAACCCCAATGAGTGAGCAATACAGGCTCCTATGAGCCTCTTCATTTCTTAAATGTAATGATAAGAAATTCTTGTTAAATGGTTATGTATTGTATTTATGTGTTTTTGCAGATAACCACATAGAATGTAGTCCAATCAGTAGTGGACTAAACCTATTAGAGTCCCAGTTCTCCACAACAAGTCCACTGACAGGATGGATGCCACCATCACTTGGCAGAAGGTTTGTTATTGTTGTCTGAAACTTTAAATTTTGTGTTTAAAAATTTTGAGGATATTTCAAGTCAAGTCAAATACTTTATTTTCCTCAGACACAAGCCGTGTACAAGAGGTCATAAATCATGTATAATACATACATGAATGATGACAGAATGGGGTACATTTAAACATCAACAGTACATAAGAATCTCGTGCAATAGCATACAATATCACCACGTGTGCTGTAAAATAATATTTATAATAAAAAGACCACATATTAAAGCATGGTTATGTTTTATTTCTCCTTTTACTCTTTTGTTGCATACCAGGTTTTTATGAACAAATTGTCCATGAAAATCTGGCCTAAGTCCATGTCCTTTTGGCCTCATTTTTCAGTTCAACAATTTAGGGTCATGTTTAAGGGCTGATTAGGTCAACTATATTTAGTAATTAATTATGCTTATGAAATATCAGTCTTTAATTTGTTGTGAAACCAGACATCCCTTTGGCCACTCTTTAATAGGAAAATTTTAGACAAATACATTAAGAACCTATTTGATCATCATTTCAGTCCTGTGACAGTCACAGCTCAACAAAATCAGGATTCTCAGTTTGACTTGGTGAAAAGTTTGGGAGTTAATGATTCTACTCTCAGTTGGACAAGTTCTCTAGCTACACCTAATCATGACAATTTGCCACTTGAAAAAGGTATAAGCAGATCTGTAGAATTATCTAAACACCACAAAAAGTAGTCCACCAAGATAAAATATTGAATTATTATAGATAAACTATTGTTCAGATTGTTTTAATCTGTTTGCTTTGTGATTCTGTTTAATATGTATGTCATTTCATGATGTTGTCAACCTATGCCACTTCCAAGAGTGAAATAAGTGATATATTGAATTTTTATGACAAGGAAAACTAGGTATTTTCCTGATTTCAGCATTATAAATATAGATGTCTATCTTCTGGTCAGCATTTTTGTTAGTTCAAATATACATTTAAAACTTAAAGGACAAGGATCAGTAAGCCCCATTTTTGGCCCAAGAATTTGGGTAAAAAATGAACAGTGGCTAATTTCTATTATTCTCAATCATTTGTGTTGGAAAATGTCTATAAAAAGGAAATCCAACAGTTTCTAAAGTTTAATTGGTTCAATAACAGTCACATAAATGAAGCACAATGAAATTGATTTAAATATCAAGAAATTACTTGATTTCATACAATGTTTGATACAATATTGTTGATTTTGATATAGATCACACAAAAACATCTCAACCAAACTTTGCACAATTAAAGATCTATCAAGTACAACAGTTTGATTAAAATAGCTAAAAGATGTTTATTTGTGCTTATATCTATTTTGAACAAAAAGCTTCAAACCATTAGGTTTTTTTACACATGATGTTATATTCATTATAAAATAGTCATATATGCCCTATTGTTTTGTCAAAATGCTGAAAAATATACAAGTTTCCATTATCAATTAATTAAGAGACTGTTATTAAACAAGTAGCCTATTGTTGTGTCACAAAATCTAAAATTTGTGCCAAATATTGTTCCTTCTCATTTATGTTTGCTGCAGTTTGGCTTGGTTTGATTATTTTCTAAAATACCACATTGATTTATCTTCTTCATTTCTTTATTTTTAACCAAAGCCAATCTTTTTGTACAAATATTTTTTAGATATATATTTTTTAGATTCAGAAAGCCCTTTACCAGATCAAGCAAAGAAAACAGTAAGTGGCAGACATTTTTTCCTTTACTTTTAACCAATGTTTATTACATATTGGTAGTAATATACTATTGCTTGACTGGGGAGTGGTTAATTTAATCCTGTCACTTACCAGAAGATACTGGTGACAGCCCAATGTCGGTGAAATTGGGGTTTTCATTTTAGAGTTAAGGCCCTTGATCAACTGTAAATGTACCATTTCCAGACAATAACTTTAGAACAGATGGAGGAATTTTCTTCAAACTTGAGACTGCTTTATGACCATAAGAAACAATTGAAGGTGAAATTTAGACTTTGTCAGACGTATCATTCCACAGCTATATTTGTCCACTGCAAAAGTGGTAATTGGTTTTATGCTTGGAATCTTCTTTACATATACACGATAGGTCAACAGATGTTCACATGCTAATAACAACCTGTGAAAAAGCAATATGACCAAAGAATTGTTGCGCAAATGGGAAATACCGAATCACACACACATTGTTCATGATGTTGAACAGAACCAATACCAACAGAAAGATTGTATTGATCGTCAAAGAGAAGACCAGTCAAAGAATTCAATTGAATGCTGGGAATATATAATGTCAGTCTGATTACTGACTAACTTCCAATCAGATTACTCAAGTGAAGCACACACTTCAGTCTATGAATGAAGCAGCTAATTATAGACTCCCTTAAGTCTATGAATGAATCAGCTAATTATAGACTACACTCAATTGCAGTAAAGACGGAATGACTTGGATGCACCTTGTTTCAAAATCAACAAAATAACATTTTGGAAACACAGGAGTTCGAAGCTATAATCAATTTGGGAAGGATTTCTGATTAAAAAATTTGGGTGGAATCTGTTTAACTGATCCCCAGAAGTTGTAAATAACAACAATAGATGCGCATGACGTTTGAACTTTGCAACTTTGCTATGCAGTTTCATTTGGAAGATGCCATTTTTATTTGGAGCTCTTGCACCTCAATATTATCCAAGCATGCCAAGGTTTGAGGCTTGAGAACCCGCGAAGCGTATATAAAATTATTTCAAATAACTAAATTTGTAATTTTGAAACAGCGTATATCATAATTTGAAAATCGAAAGAAAACTGAACTTATACTTTAGCCAGTTTAGGAGACCAGGATAGTGTGTATGGTTAGGGTTTGATTATAGGTTAAATTTGGTTAGGGTGAGGGTTAGGGTTGAAGGTTTGGTTAGGGTTAAGGTTAACGTTGGGTTGAGGGTTAATGTATGACAGATACCAGTCTCATAGGGTGGGTCCCCTAAAGTAAATGAAGGACCTTAACATCATAATTCTGAAGATTTGTGAAAAAGCGAAAAATGTATTGGGTGCTTCGTGTCAAAACCATAAATTTCTTGCCCAATACACCAAGAAATAATGGCAGATAATAAACAAATCCTTTAATCTCAATGGCATCACGTTTCAATATTCACAACTTTTTGCAACGCTGCTTTTGAATCATGTGACGTCATTATAAATAGAAAGGTCAAATCTTGATCACCTGATACACTTACCTCAGCGAAGTAAAATGAAAGCTCATGAAGCCACACTGCACTAAACAGGCTTCTTTTTCTAAATTTACAGTTGAACTTCGGTAGCTTGAACTGTATCATTTCCGGAAATTGGATGGCTCGAAGAAATCTTTGGGGTGATTTGTTCGGGCCATCCAATTTCCCGAAATGATACAGTCTTGAATTGGCATTGATTTGTTTTGTGAATTCTGAACGGAAGGTTGGGACCAATCCTCGACAATTTGATTTCTCAATTAAAGTTCATAAGAGTCGGATTACCAAAATAAACATCTGTGACACGATTTCATGTATTACTTAATTTAAAACAACAGTTTTTTTAAACAAAACTTACTCTAATGAACTCGATTTTGCTGTCAATATTCCGTTTGATTGCTTTGTTTTTGATTTATGATTTTTGGCGCAACCTTACTTATATATGTAATGTTTACATATTTTTCCCGTACTTTTTCTGGGGACCAGTATAACAGAAGTGTTCCAAAAATTTCAGCAAATAAGACATTATTAAATCGATTTGATTTAGTTTTAAGTATTCACAAACGCCATTTGGGATTTCCCGTTTGCACAGTTCACTTCATACAACAAAGCGACGATCATTCTAATTTTTTTACAGGTTCTAATTCAAATACAATTTGTTAAAAATATATGATTTTTGTGGCACAATTTTTATCTTGAACTGGTTTTAAGTCAGTTTTATGTTTTGATCTGTCCATGTTTGTAAAAAAAACTGAATTTACAGAGAAAGCATTTCTGTGTCCACACATGTGAACAGGAAGGGGAATGTGAGCCTGAACACTATGTTTTTAACCCTTTTGCCGATAAGTCCTGGTTTCAAGGATGGCCACTTCAGACAGACAACCATGAGTTCCAGAATTCAGGGATTGTGATACAAGTTTTTGTTCTATACAATTTTACGTGGGAATAAGAAGTTATTGGTCTTTTCTTCTTTTTTGATTTAACAGAATTTAGATGGCAGTTGCATTTCTTTAAAAACTGTGTGAAAAAAGATGTTATGGGAATTTGGAGTTGACATAGAAAAGCTTTTGAAGGATTTGAGGCGATGAAATTCATGAAAATGATGATTTTATCCAAAAATTTTTGTATTAGGAGAAAAATCAAACTGTACATTGATTTTAGAATAAACATTTATTATCAGTAACTTGTTGATGTTTTGGGTGTAAAAATTTGGTCTTTTAGAAAATTTTTGCAATTTGTTATGAATTTTACCATTTCAATGCTGAAAATACAAAATTCACAAAATTTGTCTGAAAAATTTACTTAGAACACTGATAATGTGCGTATTTTTTAATAAAACACAAAAAACTAAAGGGAAACATGTCATTATTAATTCTCTTGAAGCAATTTTATGTGAATCCCTTCTGTCACATTATTACTGCCATGGAAGCCGTCATCCCGTTGTTACATCTTGACAGGATGTAATCAGTAAAATAGTTATTATATGGTGGATTTAAAGGAGAACTGTATAAAATACTGTTTTATTGTCCTCATTATGGGCAGTAGGCAACAATCTCATTCATCAGGGTGTGAAAATGAACCATTTTAATATATTGTCATTATATATACTGACTTACACTCATTTTTGTTTTTTTTAGGGTTTTTCCAGAATGTTATTTTCTCCAGGACTCAACTCATCTACTGATACTTCTCTTCTGTCATCTCCATTAGAAGAAGTCAAATCAAAACATAGGACATGTGACAACAAACCATTTTCCCTTCCTATCGAAAACATAAAAGAAAAATGTTCTGAAAGATTTGGGACCTTATTTGTAGGTTCATCTCCTCCTGAAGGCAAAACTTCTAGTATGTCAAAACAAAAAAAATTCCCTGAAATCAAAGTGGAATCTTTGGAGCCACTGGCTGAGGCATTGTCAGATTTCTTTGATCCTCCTGCTAAAGCTGCTGGTCGAAGACGAAGTGCTCCCTCTTACAGGAGAAAATCTATAACGAGAAAAGATGTAGCATCCAAGTCTTTCAGTGAAGTAGATTCTGGTCAGGATCTGGTGATTGATGGTGTATTCCTAAATAACAACAGGCCTGTTACAGATCACATAAAAGTTGAAGTTGAATCAGTCAGTGTTACCAATAATATACAAAGTGTTGTTAGTAATATGACAGAATTCAAGAAAACTCCAAATTTTGTGGACAAAAATGAGACTGAATGTTTGCATATGAAACCAGTTCTAACATTGACTGATAATGAAATTATTGTAAATGAAACAGAGAACGATGTTAGGGAAAAACAGGATGATGATTTCAGTCAAGTGGACTTGTTTTGTTCTACTCCAATTGAGACGACTAGAACTTATAAATCCATTTTATCTACCTCCAAAAAGAAAACACCAGTGTCGAAGAAACGTGTGCGATTTGATAAGGTAATTGAGAAATCAGTTTCAATTCAGACAGTTGAAAATGATGCAACAATATCATCTAGCTTTGTCAATATTGAAAAAATATTTTCTCAAGAGAGCAGGACTTTAGAGTTGGAACCTGAAATTTGTACTTCTATAAATCCAGATGAGAACAATATTGCAAAGAATGAAAACACAGAAGATCCTTTCTCTCAAGTTTCACCATCAGCATTGCAGGAAATGTTGTCCTTGTCTTCTGAGAAACCTTTGGATGGAAAAATGCAAGCCTCTTCTTCTAAACCTTTGGATGAAAAAGCCCAATCTTCATATTCTACAAGTATATTAACAGCTTCTGAAAATATCAATATCACTCCAGTGCAGATTGAATCTAATCTGCCCCAGGGTGGTTTCCTTCCTGTGCAGAAGCACCAATGTGACGATAAGAAACCAATGTTAAATTACACAGAAATGAAAAATGATTCCTTGAAAAAAAGTAAAACAAAGAAATTTTTCTATCCAACTAACTCTCAGATTAACACTTCATGTCCAAAAACTGTGTTTGGTTTTAAACATAATGTGATACCTGAACCTGTAGAATGTGTCCAGAGACCTGAACCTGTAGAATGTGTCCAGACACCTGAACATGTAGAATGTGTCCAGACACCTGAACCAATAGAATGTGTCCAAACACCTGAACCTTTTCCTGACGATCACTTAAAGGGGAGAGATTTAACGCCTGATCCAGAAGTGACCTTTAAGAATAGTGCTAGCAAAGTCACACCATCATCGGTAACATCAAAGACATTGAAAAGCAAGACATACAGTAGTTCAGGTAAATATGCATTGAAAGATAATTACATGTTTATGTATTTCTTTTCATATTAGGGCATATATGGTACAGAGGTTACAGTCCTCATTGATAAATAATAGTGCATGATTTTCAGGCTGTTCACCTGAGGTTATGGGTATGCGTATATAAGCATACATGGGTTTTAATTCATCATCAAGTCTCTATACAACATGAAATGTTTACTTCAAAATTAAAAAAGAGGACGCATTATTCTCAAATATGTATAAGAGTGATTTATATTTCTTCTAATGTGTTGTTTTGGACGGTCAGTGTGTTTACTGTGGCAAGGGAGCACAGCCATTGAGCCAGAAAGTTTCATATTACATGGAGTGGCAGATATTTGACAGTATCTAATATGAAGAAAAAATATTAATTTATCATATTGTAATTTACCAGTTTTGCACTTTAAAACATAGGTTTTGATTCAATTGTAGCATTTTATGGGTATGTTAGCACCTGTTTTGTCTGTCCATAGACATGATAGACATAACTTATGTTTATGTATAATGATCCATAAATAATTTTGACACACTGATTACCTTAATGATTACCTACATGAAATGCCTTATGAAATACAGGTTTGAATTGTTTTAGGGTTATATACCCTAACAGAAGGAAAGATATTGATAAATATCAAGAAAAACAACTCAATCTCAGTAAAAATAAATTGTAAAATCAAAGAGGTGGCCACAAGTCCTCCAACAAGTGTGGAATCCTACTACTTGTGACAAGCTCTAGATTCAAACAAGAGGTGGCCATAAGGCCTCCACAACTATTGTGGAATCCTACTACTTGTGACAAGCTCTAGATTCAAACAAGAGGTGGCCACAAGTCCTCCAACAAGTATGGAATCCTACTACTTGTGACATGCTCTAGATTCAAACAAGAGGTGGCCACAAGGCCTCCACCAATTTTGGAATCCTACTACTTGTGACAAGCTCTAGATTCAAACAAGAGGTGGCCACAAGTCTTCCAACAAGTATGGAATCCTTCTACTTGTGACAAGCTCTAGATTCAAGGCCTCCAACAAGTATGGAATCCTACTACTTGTGACAAGCTCTAGATTCAAGTCCTCCAACAAGTATGGAATCCTACTATTTGTGACAAGCTCTAGATTCAAGTCCTCCACCAAGTGTGGAATCCTACTACTTGTGACAAGCTCTAGATTCAAGGCCTCCAACAAGTGTGGAATCCTACTACTTGTGACAAGCTCTAGATTCAAGTCCTCCAACAAGTGTGGAATCCTACTACTTGTGACAAGCTCTAGATTCAAGGCCTCCAACAAGTGTGGAATCCTACTATTTGTGACAAGCTCTAGATTCAAGTCCTCCAACAAGTGTGGAATGCTACTACTTGTGACAAGCTCTAGATTCAAGGCCTCCAACAAGTGTGGAATCCTTCTACTTGTGACAAGCTCTAGATTCAAACAATTAAAACATTTGTAAAATCTTGATTAATGTTTGCAACTTTTCAAGTATAGTACAGTTATCTCAATTGTTATACCAAAATATTAAAACACTTTAAATCTTAAAACCTTGTCTAAGCCTGTGTTGTAGCATTGGCAATGGTTCCAGCAGGTCGATGTGGGTTGAAATCCAATCACAGTTAATGTTACATTAAAGTTAGAATTATTTGTGGTTTGTGTTTATTTAATATTGCAGGTTTTATAAGATACAGTGATATGGTTAAAGAAACAGACACAGTTATTACAAAGGTTTGATTATCAGTTTACTTGTTAAATTGATACAATAAAGATTATCTTTGAGTTTCTTTAAGAAATAGAAAAAATCCATCAAGACATTAATGTCAACATGAATATGTCAGAGAGTCGAGTAAATATGACCAACCATAATCTGTTTATCGATGGATTACCATGTAATGTCACTGACACCACCTTTCTGATGACATCAAAGAACGATGACTTTCATATCAGTGTAGTTGCCTGAAAATAGAATTCTCAAACCAGTAAGATCAAAGGAAAACACATAAACCAGCAGGGGCCTGGGTGGCCGAGTGGTCTGATAGTTGATTTAAACTTACCTGTACAGATCACTGTATCCTATCACCTATACGGCGTAAGTTGACGCCTTACTTTGTACCATGCAAAAATGGGTTGAGTTTAACTCGCATCACACATAAGGTTTGTCAGTTACCTGCCCAAGGTCGGTGGTTCTCTCCAGGTTCTCCGGCTTCCTCTACCAGTAAAACTGACCGCCGCTATATGACTGAAATATTGTTGAAAGTGGCATTAAACCCCAATCAGACAAACAAACAAACATAAACCAGCAATAAATATATTTAATCTGTATTTTGTATAAATCATATGGTAATAAGCAGATACTATTTTTGAAGGTGAACCATTGAACAAGGTATCTACATTGTGTCAGGTAATAAAAGAAACAGCAGTAACTGCCTTATATTTACATCTCAGTTTTCTGGGAGAGACTAAAAAACCTCTTGTAAAGATGGTTATTTACCAATCTGTTGCAAAAGTTACTGATGACATTATTTGCGCCTGGTAATTACTTTTTATGGGGTAATCATTTAACCACAGAAAGTTGTGCAGAAAAAAATCAAGTTTAGAAATTCAAAACCTTTTAATTATTTAATGATGAAACATTTTGGTTTGTAATCAAATAGTCTTTAAAACCCTATAATAATGTAACAAATATTTACCCTATTAGGTTTTTCAAACTTACCCTGAAACCTAATATCTGTGTCACACAAATTGAACATATAGTAGCTCCTATTGTCTTTTCAGAAAACACCATCATCAGAACTAAAAACTAATGAAATTAAGTTTAAGGAAGAAAGTGATAGTAAAAGTACACCAACTAGAAGAGATTCCTCAGGGTTAAAACGTAGACGACTTTGTCTTAAGGAAGAATCTGAAACAAAAATTAATTTGACATCAGATAAACATGCAGTACAAAGTTTAGAGAAAAAAGAAACAGCTGACAAAAAGGAAGTCAAGGAGGGAGATGAATTTGATGTATTTGATGATGACCTTCCAGATGATTCATTTGCTAAAGAAATCAGTATTGATGGAACATTGGAAAAACTTTCTGGAAGCTCTGTTGGTCTTGAACATGCATGTAAATTATCTGGTAGGTCGGAGAAAATTCATAATGATAGCCAGACAAAAGTTGCAGTCAATGATTTAAAACAAAAATTCATAGAACAATACAGTGAAAACATTAAAGTTATGGACAATGTCAAAATAAGTGAAAACATTGGATTTGTAGACAATTCTAAAATTGGTGAAAATATTTTGCCTAGTGAAGAAGCCAACAAGAAAGTTTCCCAGAGATTCCAGACTGCTAGCGGTAATAAAATAACTGTAACTGAGGATAGCATGTTGAGTGCAGAAAAAATGATGGAGGACTCTGTTGATACATTTGAATTTTATGACCATCATCAGAACCTAAGGCAACTTACAAAAAATGTACAAATACAGAAATATTGTGATGATGAGGCAGTACAGAACCTATGTGATAATGAAGATCAGTTTAAAATTCATTTGGTACAAAATGGTGGTCGAACTAAAGTCCTTGATGTGCAGGTAAAGGTTGTCAATGACGATGACGAAACAGAAGTTTTTAAGACAGAAACAAAACTTGATTTTGTCATTGAAAATTCAACTACAGTCCAAAATTACCCTAGAACTATAAGCAATGAACAAGGAAATTTGCCTGAGTCTTCTTGTTCATCCCATTCTGGTTTTACAAAGGAAGACACAAGCTTAAATTCAAGATTAAACAATAAATTTTCAAACTTACAAAATGGATTTGCTACTGCTTCAGGAAAGGGGATTTCATTGTCCGGATCAAGTCTGTTAAAAGCTCAAGGACTGTTGGATGACATTGAAGGTAAAGAGAATGCAGAGAAGAAGGAGACATGGCCACAAAAGTTGAATAATTTAAAGAATAGTTCCGACTTTCATGTTGGATTTGCCTCTGCATCAGGAAAAGGAATTTCATTATCAACATCTAGTCTTATAAAAGCACAGAGTTTGTTGGATGAGAAAGATGTTCAAGATGATGAAAATAACCACCAAACTGATTTTAGTTGTGGATTAAGTGGCGGGTTTGCTACTGCATCAGGAAAAGACATATCATTCTCTGCGAAAAGTCTTTCAAATGCTCAAAGATTAATTCAGGAAAGTAATGACATTGTCGAAGAGTTGTCTTCACATGAGGAAGTCAAGGTTTCAAATTATAATCTAAAAAATGGGATTTGTTCTGCCATTCAGAAAGGCATGTCACCATCTACATCAAATGTAAGCAATGCAAGAATCCTGTTAAATGGACCAGATAGCGATAATATGAATACAAAATCAACAAATCATTTCAGCAGGTGTAACAGTTTCTCCAGTGCTTCTGGTAAAAACCTAAAATTATCTTCATCTAGAATAACAAAGGGTAATGACATTATGAAAAGTTTAGAAAGTGAACTTAGTGGTGATAATTTAAGTATCATGGAAAATGAACTTTCATCAGATAATGGTAACAATATTGGTAGTTTTGTTGGATTTTCAACAGCTTCTGGTAAAGATTTAAAACTGTCAGCATTAAGTTTGTCAAAAGCACAAAGTATTATGAAGGATTTTGATGATTCAGAACATTCATTAGTAGCAAATGTGAACACAGTTGCTTGTAATACTAGTGGTTTTTCAACTGCTTCAGAAACAAATCTGAATGATTCAACTTCTAACATGTTAAAAGCTGAAAATCTTAGGATAGATTGCAATAAGTCCTCAACACAGATTCTGTCAAAGAAAGAAGTGTTTGAACAAAATTCGTTGGAAGCAGAGAAGACTGATTTAGAAAAAGAACTTGAAAATATGTTTACATCAAAAAAAGAAAATTTGCAAGTAAAGAACTCAGTTAGGCCAACACAAACATCAAGATTTCCACCAGGAGCCAACATTCCAAAAGGATTTCGGCCATTTAAACCACCTAAAATAGTTAGCAAAGCAAAAACTAATAATGTGAAGGAAGGAAAACTTCAACAGAAAAACTCCAACGAGACAGAAACTAATAAAGAAAATACATTGAGGAATAAAACAGACATGACACAAGAAACCTCAGAAAAACATGAGAATATTCCTTACAAATCTGAAAACAAAGATAGTGACTTGAAAACCAGTAATATAGAAAATTCTTTTTATGAAGATGTGTTTTCAGATGATATGTTGCCTTCTCAGAGGTTTAGTCCAGAATCTGGTCGTCCAGTTAATAAACTTAAGTTAAGTGATTCAGAGGTTCCTTTTCATAATGACAATGCTCAAATTTCGAAAAATGAAAATAAGGTTTGTTTGAAGAAAAACTCTCCTAAACCAAAATCTCAGACACTGAACTTTTTAGGGAAGGGTGGTGACAGCATAGGAATAGAATCTGATCGTACAAATCATGGACCTGAAGTTGTTTTTAAAGGAGATAACTCTCATTTTGCCTTGGAAGATATAATGGATCCAGAAAATGAATTTACACAAGTTATAAATGAAAATCATTCAAACATGGAGAAGGAATATTTAAGTTCTGCAGTTAATAGAAATAGACCTAGCATCAATATTGATTCTACTGAAACTAATAATAGAAATAGACCTAGCATCAATATTGTTTCTACTGAAACTATAAAGGAAAATAGAAGCACAACTTTAGAATGTCAAGATATTTTTGAACGAAGTCAGAATGAAAATTTTCTACAAAATATAGAGATTGAACAGACAGGAGGTGTGAACACTTGCGATCATTTAGAACCATCTACAAAAAAGCAAGGCAAACCCAATGTTAATCCTTTTCAAAGTGCATCTGGCAAGATTGTTTTGGTTTCAGAAAAAGCCCTTCAACATGCTAGAAAAACATTACAAGATGAAAGCATCAATTTAGATCAGACTGAAAATATGAAGTCTACCTTGTCTTCTGAAATATTTCCTCCAAAACATATTGACAATTTAAATGCATTTACAAGTGCATCAGGTAAAAATGTTCAAATTTCAGAGAAAGCTCTTCAGTATGCCAAACAAAAATGGAAAGATGAACCTGCTTGTATGTTCCAAAGTGCCTCAGGGAAAACAGTAACAGTGTCAGAAACATCACTGAAGCATGCAGCACAAACAATGGATGATGGTTTCTCAAATCAATTTCCAATTGGTTCAGGGTCGACTTTGGCCATATCTGAACAAACACTTGACAATTCAAATAGGAATATGTTTCTCAGTGAATCAGAAAGGAAAGTTGTAATATCAGAACAAGCACTTGAGCATGCTAGACAATTACACAGTGATTTAGAAAAATCTGATGTCAATTTATATCATTCATCAACTCTGGGAAAATTTAATTTGTTTCAAAGTGCTTCAGGGAAAAATGTTCAGATTTCTGAAAGGGCACTGCAACATGCTAGAAAAACTTTTGAAGACAATATGTCTGAAAGTGCCTCATGCAAAACTTCCTCATTTTCAGACAAAGCTGTTTGTCATTCATGTCAAAAGTTGAATGATGAAATTTCTTTGTTTAAAAGTGGTGTTGACAGTCAAGATCAAATTTCAGAACAAGAAGATCTTCAGCATGGTAAAATAACTTTGAATGATGACAGTGCTTCTGTATTTCATAGTGCCTCTGGAACAAACATTTCAATCTCAGATCATGCTCCACAACATGAAAGAAAAAAACTGAATAATGAAAATACTTGTGTATTCCAGAGTGCATCTGGCAAGAATGTCAAGGTTTCAGAAAGAGCATTACAACATGCGAGACAAACAATGAATGATGAAATTTCAGCATTTCAAACTTCAACAGACCAAAGAGCCAGCATTACAGGAGAAGAGAAAAAACAAGTTGTACACAACACAATTTCTAATCCATTTCAGAGTGCTGCAGGAAGGAACATTACAGTTTCTGAAGGTGCACTGAAACATGTTAGGCAAAATTTAAACAGTGACAATTCAGATAAATTTTATAGCTCACTTAAGAAACCCAATCTCCAGTCCAAAGTAGAAAATACGAACACACACAGCAAATCATTAACAGATATTTCGAAAAATGATAAAACTTCTGTAATGGAGGACCAAGTTGATAATTTGATGAAGGTGGATCAAGTTGATTACTCAATGAAGGTGGATCAAGTTGATAACTCGATGAAGGTGGATCAAGGTGATAACTTGATGAAGAGGAAGAGGAACGATTTTGAAGATGATTTTGACATACCTTTGGAGATTCTAGAGCAGATGGAAATGTATGGAAAAAGACCCAAAACAGATGTTGGTAAGAACTTTAACTGATGTGTGCTGTTAATATACCCAGTGACATGAATATAGAAGTAGTATTTTATCAAGTTTATATTTCCAGCTGCACTGCAAGAACAAAAAAATGGTGAAGTTTTTTTTGACTGGTTAATTTCTAGATAAAACAATTCTTTTGTAAACATTTTAAAAATATTTATTAGTGAATGATACAAGAAAGGTGCAACCTTTAAAAAGCAAATGAATAGGGAAAATTTGAATTTTCTGCATCAATCCGTTAATGCACTGTTTCTGTATGTTATCTTATGTGCAAGATTCTCGCTTGCTTGCCATATTGATGAAAGTTTTTTGCCTCATAGAGCAATAGAATAAATATAATTTATTTCTACATTTCTGTCATAAAGAGCTCATTTTGCTCACTCGATATTGCTTTAGATCATCTAAGTCATTTGCGTGCTAATTCTTTGTTACAAATGTAGTCAGTAGTCTTTATAGTAAGAGAAAATAGGTAAATATCAAGGAGATTCCACCATTTCTCAAAAACTTTAAAAATTTCGAGATCAGAAAATTCACCTTATTTATACAAAATTGGTAAATATGTATCTTTTTTTAATAAAAATGACTACAAGGGTGAAAAATATAGTCTAGCTATGAGCTGATAATTGTCCTCAGTTGCAATGTAAAACTAATGTTAAAGACAGTCAGTAGAAATCTTTGACAAACTTTAAAAGAAAATGCCATTATAAGATGTTTAAACTCATATTTTGTTCATTTTTTCAGATGGAAAGAAACGGCCTTTATCAGCAATTCCAGAAGGTAAAATTTGATAAATTGTTTAAAAGATCTATTGTATTTAATAGATAACATTTCATCCATTCTGAAATGAATTATTTATCAAGTTTTCACTACTGGTCCCTTGGTCCTGCACAACAACAAACCTCCAGTCCAAAGACAAATTTTCCTGACTAAAATTAAGGTCCAGCAAATTTTGGGAATACTGTTTTCTAACAGTGTTAATTAAATAAACAATTAAAACCTTGTGAAAAAAGGCACCTACTGATTTTATGGTCATTAGGTCAAAGGTCAAGGTCAAAATGACTATAAATTGACAATAGGTTAGGAAAATTGTAGTCTTTTGGTGATAACCCTTAAACAAATAATCACATCGTAACCAATCTTATACACTGCTTATAGAAAAAGTAGGCACTGAGTTGAGAAGTGACTATATACTGTTAGTTAAGTTTTATATGACCATTCTCTGCAGTTGACATACAATTTCTATATTTACACTTGGACTTATACCTAGGTCCAAATCATTATTTTTACATAACTAAAACATTATGTTTTTCACTGTTACATCTAATGTATATTTTTCCACAGTGTTTTAGATCATGTCACAGTACTTTTTTGGATACATAAGAAAGATCTTTACACAGTTACTACTAAGATAAATCATGCCACAGTCACTATTGAAATCACAGTCGCAGTTAGATGAACTGACTTGAAGTTTTCTTATCAAATTTGTTATGCACAAATTTCAAAACAATATTGAACAAAACAGAAGGAAACGGTCATTGGCTTTTATCATGTTATTTGTATTCAGATCTCTACAAGGTCATTTTTTCTTTTTTCAGATTACAATTGTGACAGAAAAATTCCTGGATTTTCTCCAAAAGCATTGAAAAGTCAGAGCAGCCATACTAAAGAAAGGTATCTAATGTGCTTACAATACAAGATCCAATCTTAATGTAAAAGATATGTGCCATAAAAATTATAATCAAATAATATACTCATTTTATTTTTTACAAGATGGAAGACATTAAAGAGAGGCACACAATAAATAGAACAATATTTTGTGTAGTGCCATTTTCAAGTTTTAATCTAGATTTTTTTTACAGGAATCCAGTTCCAAACAATGCTATCAGCAGTAACCCCAAATCTACATTTATGATCCCATACAAACCATCATCAGAACCAACAAGCACCTGCAACACTAAGATTAAAGCTGTGACTCCAGTGTTTGTTCCAAAAACTTCTAGTCATGGAACTTCATCAAAAGGTTTGTATGGGAACAGTTTATGTTATTTTTTTGCTTTGGTAAAACTGTCAAAATATTTTATGTTGAAAACATTTTATTTCGTTGTTTGAATGTTTTCCTAATGTTTTTATTTAAGATTTTGCTACATAATTTTTTTTAAAGTACTTCTACACAAAATAAGTCAAGATGTTTTGTGAGAACCACTAAAAGTATTCAACTGCAGTTTTTAGAATGAGGTCCTGGTTTTGAATATTCAAATTATAAATAATCAATATGGATGGATAATTTATGTTATAGTTTATGCAAATTTTTAAGCTAATACCAAGATTTCTTTGCTTTATAGAAATGTGACATTTTACTCTAATACATGACAGCAGGTAACAATGTAATCTAACACCCTCACATGCAGAATTCTGCCAAGCCTTTAGACATATCATTGTTACACTTTACTCCACACTAGACATTGCTGGTCTTGTAAAAAATGTTGAAATGCTATATATTAGATAACAATTTCGAATAACTTTTTTTTTCAGCACTCAGTATAATAAAATAAATAACACATAAAAGATCGTTATCTGCTTCAATGGGTTGACAATATATTTCATGGTATAACAATATATATTACCCTATTTGTTATGTTTTATTTATATATTGTCACACACACAGTTCATTTAATGTATTTGCACAATGAATCATAGGACCGATCTTAAAATATTCTTCAGTAAGCAGTTAAGGGTAGTTCTGGACAAGAAATTTACACTCATCTACTCATATTGATGTAGAGGTGTTTTGTCAAGGTTTGGTGTTTGAAACAATGTTGTTACCCCCCTAAAACTTTGGGCATATTTTTTTAAACTTGTTGTTTTGCAACACTGTATTGATTTTTAGAGAACAAGAAAATGGACTATGGTGAAAGAAAAGCAGAGCAATTGGACATCCAGAACAAAATTGCCAAAGAACAATACAATGTCAAGATTGTAAAGTCTCCAGATCATAAGAAATCTATCGTCAGTAAGGTGTCCAATGAGACTGGAACTGTAATTACAAAGAGCTCTGTTGTCAATAAAGTGTCAGACCAAACTGGGACTGCAGTTACCCAGGATATCATACAGTTGATTCAGAAAGCCAGGAGATTACAACAGGAGAAGATCTGTGATAAGAGTAAGAGGAAGATGGTCCCTGTAGAAGGTCGACTATATCAACTCAAGCAGTCCAGGGGAAAGTTCAAGTTAAAAGATGTAATAACAGTGAGAGGAAACAGAAGTCAGGTTTGTCTTATTTTTTAATGGATATCCTTCAGTGAGAAATATAACAAAGTAATTTATAACAGATTTAAAATTGAATGAAAAGAGGGTGTCAGAAACCTTCTTGTTTGGTTGTGTTTTTCATTATATTTTTACCTAGCATTGTAATGTTTAATTAATTTTCTTGCTTACAGACCAACATGATCCCTATCCATCCATCAACAAAGAAAGTGAGAAGTGTTAATGCTGCTCTCCATAGATTTTACTTACCAGATTTCTATGGTATAAATATTGGCCATGTGTATGTGGGTGATGGAGCATTCCTTGTTCCCGATGACAAAGGCTTTGCTGGTAGACAAGAGCTGTATCAGGCCTTCCTCACAATAGAAGGGGTTGATGGGAAATTAATTGACGAGAAGTGGTTCACTAATCATTATAGATGGCTTGTGTGGAAATTAGCATCCTATGAAGTGGCTTCACCTGACAATTTTGCAGGAAGGTAAGTTACATACTAATTGTTATAGATGGCTTATGTGGAAACGTGGCTTCACCTGACAAGTTTGCAGGAAGGTAGGTCACATACTAATTGTTATAGATGGCTTGTATGGAAACTAGCATCCTATGAAGTGGCTTCACCTGATAAGTTTGCAGGACGGTAGGTCACATACTAATTGTTATAGATGGGTTGTGTGGATACTAGTGTCCAATGAAGTGGCTTCACCTGACAAGTTTGCAGGAAGATAGGTCACATACGGATTGTTATAGATGGCTTGTGATAAAACTAGCATCCTATGAAGTGTCTTCACCCTACAAAGTTGCAGCAAGGTAGATCACATACTAATTGTTATAGATTGCTTGTGTTGAAACTAGTATCCTATGAAGTGGCTTCACCTGACACGTTTTCAGAAAGGTAGGTCACATATGGATTGTTATAGATGGGTTGTGTGGAAACAAGCATCCTATGAAGTGGCTTCACCTGACAAGTTTGCATACTTTTTCATAATACATCTAAACAAAAGCAATTTCTGTTTCTATTCATAAAACATGACAATTGATCTAATCATAATGATAGTTTCAGTTCTTAATCCTTATATTTTCATCTCCTCATCTCTAAACAGTCTGCCCTGGAAATGATTGTAAGTGATTTAATCCCAGGAAACAAAATTTTTATTCATGTTTTGAATTCCTGGTTCTTAATTCCTTACTGGATTTGAAGGCTTTAATCATTAACTGGACACATCCTGTCATTAAATAGTGGACCAATCACAATTTACAAAATAAAAAAAAATAATATGTCAAATAATAATTTGTACCAGAATTATACAATCATTATTTAGTTATATTTTTATCAACATGTATTCTGACTGTATTAATATATTAATAATTCTGATTAGTATTGTATGGTCAGGTATCAACAGTAACATGTTGTATATGGTTTGATGTTTATGGTGGGTCTAAAATTCCTGATGTATTGCTGTTTATTATCAGTTACGCTTCTTAAGATAAACAAGCACTATAAAGATGTTAGTTAATATTGTAGATGTTTAACTCCAGAAGTCGTTATGCTGCAGATGAAATATAGATATGACAGAGAAATAGACAAGTGTCAGAGGTTTGTAAAATCTGCATTTTGAATAATAAGATTTTATAGATAATTGACAATATTATAATTAGCCTTAAGTAATTCAATTGTATTTTTTAAAAGCAGAGAATATAGATAAAGGAGAATGGAAATTTCAAAAACGCAATAAAAGTGTGGATCACTGGCATTATGCATTATTATTGTACATGAACCTTATGTTCTTTAAAAGTTTTAAATTAGAGATTTGACTTTAGTTCCTATCCTCACACTCATGATATATCCATATATATATAACATGCTTTATTTTTAGGTCAGCTTTGATGAAGATATTTGAGCGTGATGATACACCATGTAAAAGAATGGTTCTGTGTGTATCTAGTATTTCATCTGACAACAACAATAAAGAAGCTCAGGTAAAATACACTTACACAGGTCAGTGAAAATCATATGGATCAATGTACAGTGTTAAAGCACTATCGCAAAAACAAATGCAAATTTCTAAGTTTTTGGGGTATTGACTCACAAATAACGGTTGATAGAAAAAGTGAAAAAATTTCCACATGACCTTAACTTAAGGAAAGGAATTTATGCATTTCAGACTTTCAAAATGTTTTTATTCACATATTTTTGTTCTATGCATCTATATCTCCATCTCATGAGGTAAGGTTGAGATTGAAGGTAGTTTTCCATGTAGTAGGTTCAGTATTATTTTGCAACTTTACACTAAGATACTTCATGATATGAACTGCAATAATTTTTAAACACACAGTCAATAATATAATATAATACAGCATACTTTAAATTTGAATTTCTCAGTAAAAAATTCAGTGTTACAGTGTACAGGTTGATGGTAATGTATAATAAAGGAGTTTGATATCATAAAGAAACTTTATACATAAATAGTTCCTGATATGAACAGCATTATTTTGATGTAGAGCTAATGCTGTGACCTTCACATCATGGGTCATTGCTTTTGATTTTCATTAAGATCTCACTATACAGTTTATCTTGCATGGCCCCTGGACACAATAGTTCCTTCAAAACATAAGAAATGCTCTGGCAGGGTGTTATGATTTAAAAAGATAGCTATGTACCTGTTTATGTAAAGGTGATATGTTATTCTAAGAGCTAAATATATGTAGTTATAGGAAATTTATAGCAAAA
>JAULBM010074442.1:0-19740 GCA_032357055.1 Geukensia granosissima | reverse complement strand
TAAAGATTGCAAAATGCAATGTCAGAATTCCAAATGAAATGAAACAATGAACTGGCGGATATCTTCCTCCATAGTTTTCTACTTGTACTCATCTTCGTTTGAACACTGCAATTTTTGTTTTGAGAGTCTAATATTTAATTATTTGATTAAAAAAATAAATAATTAATAAGATAAAAAAAAATAATAGATAAAAAGAGGTAAAGCTGCCCATTAAAGAAAGGTTCTGTCTCGGATTACAGATACAAGTTCTATTTTTTGCAAAGATAGTAACAAACACGCAACTGTAAAATATAGGTTAAGCCTCCAGGTACAAAATGAGGTATCCCGGGAACGGTGAAGCTGATACATGATCAGATATAAAACATACCTGCAAACATATTTGAATTTGGCATACAGGCATACAAGTATAAAAATATAAGACATACCGGTTACAGAAATCGAAATCTTCCGACAACTTTGCAACGCAGGTAGGTATAGAGGTACAGAGCAAATAATTATTTTTATCGGAATCATTTAATGCTATATTATCTTACGGCGATTTTGAGAATATTAAATAGCTAAAGAGCTAGGCAGCAAGAGAGCTTGAATAATTTTATGTCTTCGGGTCATTATGAAGTAACTATTTAAAATGTACGTGAAATATACAAATATCTCCGTCAGATTCCAGGTGAATCGCCCAATGCACTTTATAGATGCATATGTAAACAAAAATTGTAGTATAATAGATTACCCTACACACAGTGTCAACATCCACATGAACAATACGTGAATAAAAAAAACCCAAATTTATTAAAATTATTACTTGAGAAATATGTTGCCCTCTATCCGGCATTTACGTCATATCTTTATTATATTATATAAACAAGTTCCACTGCAATTGTAGTAAATTAAGAAATACTAAAGTACTTTTTAACTTATATTTAGTGTCAGGGGTGTTAAGATATTTATTTGCAAGCAAAAATCAAGTCGTGAAAAATGAAAACCTTATAAAAATATAATTTATTTGATATTGTTGGTAAATATTATTAACAGTTTAATGTTATTAAAATATGTAATTTACAGGGAAATAACTCTTGTTGAAATGCAGTACCAAATTGATGTCAATAATTGAGAAATTTTAGGAGGTCTTGAAAGTCTGAACAGATCGATACTATATCTGAACAGATAATTTTACCTGGGCTGAATAAATCCAATTCTGCCTTAACAAGTCTGAAACGTTGTTGGCCGGGTTTTCTTGAATAATCATGACTGGTCTGAACAGATTTTGATTGACTGCAAGCGAAATTGTCTGAAAACAAGTCTGGAAATCTTGACTTTTTCTTAAAATATTGAGTTAAGAGTTTATAGACCTGTTCAGCAAGATGTGACCGTTTCAGATCAAAAGCGGGTTACTAGTGTTTAGAGTCCAGTAACATAGTCATATTTCTGCTTAGGTTCTTTTTCTCATCCACCAAATGTCAGATCAACAGAAGTTGAAATGATGATTGATTATCATACAGTTCATTAACACAATTATTGCACAATCGGTCTCATTGACCTTATTGACATGTTCAGTTTTGTTCTGCCTCTATTTGTTAGAAATTCGATTAGCAGGTGAGATATTTTTGTTTCCACACATGTTATATATAAGTGTTATTTTAGGTGAATCTAGATTCAAAGTCCATTTTTTAACAGAGATTCCGTGTGATTTCTTAACAATTATCCCATAGATTCATTTTTTCTTGACTGTAAACTCAAAGTCAAATATTACTCTTGTGCATTTCCCTATATATCTGCCTTTTAGGAATTCCTTCTGTGTTTCGCTAATGATTTTTTAAAAAAAAAGTTTTATTCTATTCGCTAGTGCTGCTGAGGCAAACTTTGCATGAACATTTAGTAGTGTAATTGGACGCCAGTTATTTAAATAAGATTTCGATTTTCCTTCTTTTGGGATACAAGTTATCATTTCCTGAGTCTGAGAAATGGATAAAGACCATTTTTCAAAACTATAGTTCAATGAATTCAGAAGGACTCTTTGAGGTCATTCCAAAAAAGTATATATAATTCTACAGTAAAACCATCTGTGCCAGGGGATTTTCTATTTTTCATATTCTTTAAAGCCTCTAAACATTCTCCAGATTTTAATTCACCTTCACACAACTGCATTTCTTCTAATGACACAAAATTAAGGAAAGGGTTATTTTTATCCATAAAAAAGTTTCTCGTGTTCCTGGTTGAAGACTGGATGTGCAGAGCAGTACAGATCTTCATAGAATTTTTTCTGCATTTCAAATAGTTCAAACTGGTCTGTGACCTCTTCCACTCTGTCCTTTATTAATTTAGGGATTGTTTGTACGATATATTGACGTTTTAGGTTGCAAAAAATTAGTACATCTTTCCCTTCTGTTTGCCAATTGGCTTTTGCCCTTGCAATGATTCCTGAAATTTGTTTCCTACATATTTTAATTTTTCTTCAGTTAAATGAATTTCCTCTAAGATACTAAGACTGGGTTCTGCTTGATACTTTAGTTGTAAATCAGACAGTGCCCGTTCAAATCCAACCTCTTTAAAAAAGACGAGTAAGAAATAGTCCTCCCTCTAATCCCACATTTTAACAATTCCCAAAACATATTTGGGTTTAAGGATAGATTAACACCTTCATTATCAGTACATGTATTGTTTGGTTGTAGACTATATTGATTGATTGTGTCCAAAATACATTTTTTACCTGTCTGACATATTCCCAATCATATAACAGACTGTTGTTAAATTTCAAATTCTTGAACGGTTATGTCTAAAATGATATAATTTCCATATTTGCATATAATTTCCTTATGAACAATATACTGGAAAGTATTATTTAATAAAATTGCAATACCTCAAATATGGGTTCTATACGAACTGAAAAAAAAATTACCTCCCCATTCTTGTTTCCGTTGGTCTTCATTTTCTTTTTACGGTGGGTATCTATGAGAACAGAGATATCATATTTTTTCCTTACATCTCAAAAAATATTTTTGTTTTAGCGCTTCAGCCAAACGCCTGCAATTAAAAGATTTTATTTTTACAGATACTATTATAACAATTGTTAAGTAAACTCTATTTATCAAAATACAACCATACTTCATATCCACGATACAGATTCATATATAAACAGCTGCCAAAAAATTTACTAAGGATTCAAGAAGATAAAAAATGAAAATATAGGTAATTTGCAATTTTGTAAGATTCATAGATATATATAATAGTGGTCGTGTGAGTGTCTTAACAATTGAAAAGCTTAGTTTTTAACATCAGTAAATTAAAGATATCAAGTGCATACATGGGAGTCGCCATTTTTCTATTTGTGAACGCGGACCTCGCCGAGAACACCCAAACATTTACATGTGCAATACACTCAACCGCTACTTTGAAAACACACAAATACATACAGAAGAAAACACAATTAGTTTAATTGATACAGATTATTCAGAAAACATTTAGAACATATTGAAAAAAAGCTATGATATTTGTTTGTTAATAATTTTATTCCCTGCTTCCATTTATATTATTTAAGTTTCTGTGGTCTTGTGATGAGTTTGACGAAGGGTGGGCCTTTAGTGTAGACCAGTTTACAATTTTTATTGCTCCCTGGAGATATCTCTCGTCGCCGTTTCAAAAGATTCCCCAGACGTGTCGCTAGTGCTTGCTGGAGGTTCGAAACATTGCTATATACTGATCCTGCTTTAAGTTTGGTGGCGGCATCCAAAATATCCTCCCTATCTATTAGGTTTAAAAGTTCCAACATTACATTACGTCATTAAGTCTTACATTACACCTACCTGGCTCTCCAGACGGAAGTCGATGTACAGCTGTTAATAGCATCGTATTAGCAGTCATCTCCCCGATTTCAACACGTCTTGGAGAAATCTTCGCAGTCTATTCTCGGTTATCTTTGGTGACGCTCTTTCCACCTCCGGACCCTTTATGCGTCTGATGACAACATTCCAATTGTCCCCCATAGTTCAAGTTTGTCCTTATTTTAAAGAAAAATTATTAAGATTTTTTGCGAAGTAAACCATGTATTTGTATTCCTTTGCACTTTAACGCAGGATTCGAAAAAACACACCCTGTCGTGTTCAGCCATTTTTGAAGTTCATTACCTTGTTAGTGTATGTAATATATTAAATATATTTTTAATACGCGTCCTGAAAAATATAGTCACTTGAAATTTTTGGCTCAATATCCACAAAAATTATATTAAAGTCTTCCAAAAAAGGATTTTGGGTGTGCTCGAAAGACTTAGACGCCTCTTTTATCGCATCAGCTTAAGTTTTTCGAAAGTAAAAGGCTGCAAATCGGGGCTTAGAAATTTTTACGTGTTACTCCATTTCAATAGCTACCGGAAGTCTACGTAAAGTTGCACAATGACACCGCCTGTATTTTTTTTTACCTTACCCACATTTGTGTGCTTCAACAAATAGATGTAGTGTCGTGTCGTCGACATCTAGAAAGAATTCCGCTCAAACCCTTGCTAGGGGCCGTCTTGAACTTACCGTTGAAGGCCTCATTGTGACTTTAAGATGAAGAACATCAATCAAAGAGCTGTTTCCTTTGCATTGAATTTACTTGTATATATGAGATTTTTGTGTCAAAAATATTTACAACATATCACCATTTACTATGTTGTTGTGATGTGTACATAATCTATGAGTTCTCATGCCCGTCATTATTATCCATACATGTAGCTTATATTGCCTATATGTTGTGGGCTTTGAAATGTACGTCATTTTTAATATACTTTTACTGTTTAACAGTATGGATGATTTATATTGTGAATCCCTTTGTGCCAGTCTATCGTATACATAATGATAAAATTATCATTAGCAGTAATCGTGTCTATCCTTCTACATCTATACTCTATGTCAAGCTTTTTGGAGTGTAAATTTCAGGCTTAAGTCAATTATATCTGCTTTTTCGCCTTTGGATTCTTTTAAATCAAAAGAAAGAATTATCTCACGGGTATCAGTTCAGGTTTTACATAATGCAAAAGCGTTTTACATACTATTATCTGCCCTTGAATTTCCCTGTGGGAATTTAACGTTGAGGGTTGACCATCTTTGTTTTTGGCGGGAGCGCTGATGTTTAAACTAGATAAAGTAATTTTTTATTCAGACCCCATCTTCTGATCCATATCATACTTTTATAATTCTATTCAGGAGTGACACTAATAGTTTTCGCAGGTTAATTAATTCTAATTAAATTACTGAATTTTTACACAGAGTGAACAATGTATAGTCCCGGTCTCGCTTTAGCTTCCGGCAAACAAATGTCTAATTTTATCACATAAAATCCCCGTAAAGAATTAAGGGGTACCCTACACCATCAATAAAATAAATTCCACTCGTTTAATTTTCTTTATATTTTGTTTAGACAATTACTTTCATGAAAGAAGGAAAACATTAAAATTTCAAGAAATTTGAACCACACATTTCTCTGGAATTATTTCAACAGATATATAATAATTTCAATGAAAAATGTTCATCACTGAGATGCATTAAATTTAATATAAAATATAACTTGATTAAAACGTTTAGATGATCTTTCAGAGTTAGTTCCCTTAGGTGTATGGTAACCCCTTAAACACTCGGCGCAATTCAAAACACATCGCGATCTTCAAAAAAGTATTTTTGCAAGTTACTTAGTCTTCAGTCAATCTATAAAATAAACTATTTTATTTTAAAAAAAAAATGTAGACAGTTTTTCACAGCCTATTGTCCGTTCCACTAACTCTGGCATAAAGTATGACAAAACATTGACGACAGTGCTCCTGTCATCATGGTAGATTCACCAACGTCAGAAAACATGAGAATACATGTTCCTTTGTATGTGACACCAACGAATGCACGCTGGAATTGTAAACTTCAGTTTACACAAGTGTGATTACTAGAAGCACAAGTTTCGGAGGGTCACAATTTTGACAGTAAAAATTAATCATCTTTAAATCACAGAAGAAGAACAACATTTATCTGGGTTAAAAGTATTAATGGACTGTTGCAAATTATCAGTAGCAAGTTAGGGAGTGAATCCTTACAAAATCAATACACATTCACCGACAGAGAAATAAAACTTGCAAAAACGAAAATTTCGCGAAGATAAAATTAATGATATATGCAGTTATCCAGTCAATTTATAAAATAACACAGAAAGATCGGTTAAACGAAAGATGGTGGCGTGCGATTGACTTTCGGAACACACCATAGACTTATTAATGATGAAAAGGTAAAAAGTTATGTTCCTGTTTAAAACAGTTGGAAAATGTTTGCAGTCGGGGAGTGTGGATTAGACAAAATTTTAATGTAGCGGTTAATGTAATTCAAAAAAATGAAACAATTGGAATATCGAAATGCACTTCTGCTTCCCAAAAAGCGCGATTTTTTCAGTTCTGATATATTGTACGGGGATCAACGAATTTTTCATTTTTGCCTGGAATCTTAAGTAAAAATATTGCCATAAAAAAGGACAGAGAGTAATCGTTAAGTCGGAAGACAGACAAGACAATGGCCTAAAAGGAAAGACGAAAAACAAACATAGAACACACGACAATGCACTGATGTCTTACACCTACCCTACAAAAACCATGGTGAGTTCAGGTACCGGTGCTCCAGAATTGTAATCAACTCTTGCTACACAAGTGGCACCCATCGTGTTACTCAATATTAAAAGCCGTTACATAGTCACAATCTATGGTAGTCACAAACGATATAGGAATTGATTTGTATTCATGGCAGTGGAGACATATCCATTGTCATTTGTGAAATGTATATTTCGTATCGGTCAACAAAATCATGATGAAAAACTTCCGGAGTGATGACTGTAATCTTTCCTTGAGAAATCCTTGGCTCAGTAGCTGTCTTGTCAGTTGCAACCCTCTATCATTTAAAAAATTCTCTGATATACTGGTACTGTTTTATTGGGACATCAAATACGTATAAATATGGGCGTTCCCTCATTACACATTCCGTTCTTGATTTTTGAGAAAAGATATCCCGATTTTATGGCAATATGCTGTGTGTGATGGATTTTAAAGACTTTCTCTTGATATTCAATATTCATATTCTACCTCACGTGTTTTTGGATTACCTCTACTTATCAGATATATAGACGAAAAATAGCAGTATTATGTTTGTTCTGTTGAAGAGCTCGCCGAGGTAACTAACAAAAACGATGAAGATTTCTACAATTTTCAGTTATTTGGAGATGGAAATTAACCTGTAAATGTGTTTATATAATGATTTTAATTTGGTAATTTGTGTTGTAAATGAACTAGCTGGAGTTGTCTAGTGTACATAACCAAACATTGAATCATTATGTTTTATATCTCTAACGTCTTTCACAAATATATTTAACAGGGGAATGGTATTGATGACAGTATATTGTCCTAACCATCATGGACAAACACACAAGGAATACGGGAATTCCGGAAATATAAACAATGTAACCTTCACCAATGTCCCAGACCTGCGAGGGTCGTTTTAATCTGTACGTCCAAGTTAAGATAAAGCCACTCAAGTCTGCTTACTTTTTTTCAGGTATATAATTATAATAAGTGTATTTCATTACATATCTAAGTACATGTAACGGTAGGTCAATCACTCTAACTCTCTGTTTTACGTGCGATGCAAGATAAACTCAATCGGTTTTTGTATGGTACAAAGTCAGCCGAGAACTCACGCCGTATAGGTGATAGGTTACTTTCATCTGAACAGGTAAGTCAAAATCAACAACTTAGCCCACTCGGCCACCCAGGCCCCGGGCCCCAGGCACAGGGATGACATACAGACCTAGTTCATAATCTCACATAATGTCATAAAACACTTGTATTCAATATTGGTAATTTTATATACTCAAAATTGTATTTAATATATTCAATAATTGAAGGGCTCTAGAGGTTACATTCAACATTGTTTCTTGGTGCCTTTTGCAGTCAAGACATACTCTGAGTCAGTCAAATCAGAGGCACGATCATGACACTGCTGGAGATCCGTATTGCAATATTTATACATATATGTACACCTTAATTGCTGTTACAAAAGCACTCATTCTCGTGGGACTATATCTGAAACTGGGTTTATTCCTAATTATGATGACTGATTGATTGATTAATTGAAGGGTGTTTTACGTCTAGCGGTCAATATTTCATGCATATTCAGGACGAGAGCATAATAAAGCATGAACCCTACTTGTACTAGACACGCTGAGCTGATTTTTAACATTCTATCTCCGGAAAGCAACAGTCAGCAGGAAGACATGCCAGTTTACCCCGAAACATTATTCTGACTCTCAGTCTTTGCTCTTACTCCTTCATGCGGCATGCTTAGCAGAGGAGTCCAATGAGTATCCTATGGGTCTTAACTGATGCGTCTGAGGGGTCCAAATAATGCAATTTAGAGTAGATGGTCGTTTCTCAGGGGTCATTTCGAGCTTCTGAGGGGCACATTATGGCAAAAGTATGGGAATGGATGGGACTAAGGGGCATTAAATTGTGCTTTTGAGAGATGTTACTTATCCAATCATCCCGGCCCCCTGTTCAGATATTAACTGTAATGATCCATTCTGATAGTGTCCATGTCCAAATCCAAAGATAGTAAACAATAGCATAAAAGATACAAGAATCTGTGATTTGCAACGCTCGATTTTATGTTAGCACCTTCCTCATATTTAATATGTAATTATTTTTTCTATTCTTTATCGACTGTGCGAAAATTTTGAATTTGTTATATAAAAACATGATTTGTGACGTGCTTGTACATGAGACAGTCGTCCACCATGACAGTCAAATATAAACCTCTTCATGTTTCATAACGCCCTTCAATTATGAACCGGAAAAAATACTGTAAAAAGAAATTCGAAGATACCAAAGAACAGACAGAAATTGTTAAGTCGTCAAGCGACAATCAAGACCATGGCTAACAAATTAAACGAAAAACAAACGGAGAAATCACAACACTATACTAAAAACTATAGGAGTAACACGAACCCTACAGAAACCCTGGTGGGTAGAGGTGCGCCGGAAAGGAAGGCAACTCCTGCTGCACTATTGGCACCCGTCGTGTTCCTCAGTAGTCAAAGCCGGTGTATAATCACAATCGATATTTTTGACAACCGACTGATACTTGTTTTTTTATCTGAATACAATATTTAAGATAATCTAAAGCACCAGTTGTGCCTGTTATTCTACCTACACATTTGCATTTATATATTTAATATTTTTAAAAAAATTATATATTTCACTTTATTTACTGGATCCAGAATATTTGGAATTCCAAAAATAATATCTTTTGCTAAAAAAGTGGCACATTATATCAACACTTTTGCCAAATTTGTTTTAGAAAAATTCAAATGTTTTTGCCATGTATACATTCCCAGAAAACAATTGTCAAACTTTCCTTTGTCTCATTACAAAAAGTACATAATTCAGATCCGTTTATCCCACCCACACTTAAACAGAAAAGAGGTTATGGCTTAAATTCTATGATTTTGTGATTTTATGATGCCTTGTTGATTTCCATTCCATTGGAATTGAACCAAGAATTCCATAATACTGTAGATGATTAGTATTTATATATCTATAAAAAGTCTTAAATTGCTCAAAAGATAACATTTTTTCTTCTGAAAATAAATCGTTCATAATGAAAATATGATTTAGAGTAATGTTTTCATTTATATAAAGTTTACCACCAATCTTAATATTCGAATTCAACTATACGGACTGACTCTATACTTCTTCGCCAGGTGACACTGTATTTCCCTTATTATATTCACAAACTTCTGAAAAAATTCAGAAAAATGTCTCTCTTAATTCGAAAAATATACAAGGCCCTCTTAATTTAAATGTAAAATATTATCTCCCCCGTATTTTCAATAGTATTAAACAGGAGGGTATTCCATGGACAATAATTAAAAGGGTCCATCAATTTAGAAAACAAGACATTTTTAATGCTTAAAAACGATTCGATGTGTGGTTTCAAACCACCGCATCCATACTCATTGATCAAAATATTCCTTTTAACTTTATCTGGTTAATGATTCAGAGGAAATCGAAGATAATTGTTTGTATTTCTTGTAAAATATCTTCTGGGAGTTTGGTTGTACTGTCAATGACTGAACTAAGATTGGAAGGGCTATAGATTTGAAAACTGTACTCCTGCCGATCAGTATCAAGTCCCTATTTTGCCATACATGTAAAATTTTAAAAATCTTTTTTATAAAGTTGTTTACTGTTTAAATATCTGCCATAATATCGAAGTATTGCCCCAGCATCAAGAATATACCAGATGTATTCCATAGTACTTTTTTTTCTTGAGGGAAGTTTACAATCGGAAAATATAATTCATCTCTCTTACCGTAAAGTCTTGTTCTTGACCCGTCGTTACTGTCAAATTCTATGCTTCTGGGTAAGAAGCAGAATTTTCTGTATCTGTAGTATCTTTGATTTCAAGTTCAATTGGATAGATGAGGTCAACAAAGTCACCTAATTAAGAGGTGAAAGGATCTCATCCATATTGTTGAACGTGAAACCAAACAATTGAGCCAACTTTTTCTCCTTTTTCCTGTAGAAGACTCTGTATGAAGTCAGCTTCATACATATAAAGATATAAATCGACGAGAAGGCGTGCACAGTTAGTCCCCATTGGAATGCCGATAGTCTGTTGAAACATATGTCTAGCAAACATTACAAAAATATTTTCAATCAAGAAATCTTGCATTCCACAAATTTCATCTCCCGAGTACATTTTGTTAGAATCAGAGTGGTTAGCAACAAAGATAGCTTTGTCCCTCCCTGCGTTTGCAATCTAATTTAACAAAAAAGATGTGAACTAAGGATCTAATTTTTTCTTTGAGTTTTAAATGTAGAATAGTAGTATTCAGTGTGCAAAAATCAAATGTTTTGATGTTATTGCAAGGGTAAGGTACCTTGATTTGAGGCATTCAATCAGATATTTGGATTATTTTAGGATCCACATTTGATTCAGACCATGTTGTTTGGTGCATTGTCGGCGGGATTGACAATATATTTGTCATGTAGTTTTAAAAGATGAATGACTAATATCGGATCTTTGAAGACCGATTTCGAAAGTGTTTTAAAAGATCTTTCTAATTTGTGAATTCGTACTTGTATTAGCGACCTCACAGCCTTCACAAATTTGGAAAGGGTATCTAGTTCCTCCCCTTCGTGCTTTGCCCACTGCATACGTAATGCTCGACCGAATCCATAAGGATCTTGAAATTGAACTTCCATTTTATGGATTCAGGGTCACGGAACTATGGCCCTTTGGCAAACACAATAAGTAAAGAAATGTTTTCGACAATGTTCAGGTCACCAGTAATTACGTGGCCGGCAGAACTACATTTGAATAAGGCGCAGTCCGGAGGATTAGAATTGTAGTCGTCGATGCTGAAACTGTTTAATTAATTGTTGCTGTTGAAAATTTTGGTTGCAATAGGTGTGGTATAGGTATATGAAATTATGAAATGAATGGTAAAGACTGATCTTTCAAATAAGGTGGAATTTCGAATTGACAGAATTTTGATGGAGAATAATGCTTAAATTGATTTAAGTGTTAAAGGTCCCTAAAACATAATTTCGTCATAGAAACGATTAATTGATTGATTGTTGTGTAACGTCCAGTGGCAAATATTTCATACATATTAAGGACGAAAACAGGTTAAACAATTAATCAATATGTAGACTGTGATCAAAGGACTGGTAAGGGAGTGACTTTTAGACTGCCCCTAAAAACATTGCGGGTTGGATATGGGCGGAAAATTTAGCATTGTAACTGGCCGCCTACTGACTACTCAAAATGAGCTGTTACAAGGGGTCTTTAACGTGCTGAAGACGTGGCATTTCCTAAAGACGGGGCGTCTTTAACGTTTCCCTCTTGACGGATTTTATACATCCCCACAATCAGGGACGCCCCTTTCAGAAGTGCCTCCAGGACGGAGATCTCTGATGCCTATTAGATACAGCCTTTACGAATTCAACAAAAATTAATTTATACAATTTAAAGATAGCAATTGGCCGTGGGTAATAGAACTTGTTTGACATGTAAAACACTTTTGCTTATATGATGGTAATAGAAACTAGTGATAAGGGTGTGTTAAAACCTTTGTGAACTATGTAACGACATTGAAGTATGGCTAATTGAAGTGTGGCTAATATTATAGGATAAATTTAATTACTAATTACCAAATTCAAAGAAGCCCGAAGGACTTTTATGATATGTTTGTGAGTGACTTGGTCCCGTTTATACTAAAATAAATTCCTTTAAAATGGCGTTTAATCCTTATAATTTTTTAAATTTGGTAATTAGTAATTAAATTTTATTCAAATTAATTCCTTTCAAACGTGTTTGTTCAATTTGATTGCCACAGCGTAGGAATTTACAGGGTGAAGTCAAACGTTATTCGGTCAACATCGTCTATCGAAAAATAAACGATATCAAAAAATTTGGCCAGAAGTCAATTCAACCAATCATGTCAGCGTATTTCCGTACACGCAAATCATATAAGAATTATAAACAATTATGGTTTATTCAAACCCTGGTCAACTATCATCATAATTGAATCAACGTCATACCACAACTTGATAAATTTGAATTTGTTCAATGTGTATACTAAATTTCAAAAATTTGAAAAGGAAAATGTATTTTAGTGACTAAGTTTCCAATGTATTCAAAATCGAAAATGTGAATTCTCAATTTTTTTTTAACTTTATGTAATATGCAATTACCTTTCTTTACAAAGTGCAAAAACATACACTGTTTTGCTAATATTCAGATTTGTGATAGCTTTCAAAAAATAAGTATCTGTATAATTTAATATATTTTGATATTCCTTAAAAATTTCCTCATTTTTAAGCATTATTAAGCAAAAATGAATTATTTGCAATCTTTAAACTAGTCTTTCATAATAACATTAAATTTTGCTGGAATTGGAGTATAAAATGTCTGATGATAGCTTATTCTCAACTTGCAAATAAGGAGTTCATGTTCTTAAGGTTTTCGAAAGAGAAGTGTATTCCTTGTTGTCACATGTTTAGGAGTTTTAATATATAGAATCAATTACAAAACATAGACATCCGATTATTACAATGTCTGTTACCAAGCCTTTCGATGACAATGAATGATTGACATATTACCGAAATGTCTGAGATATTTAGCTTTGTACCTTCTTTCGTTTTTTTTTCATTATTTTGCCTCGTAAAACACTATATTCAATAATCGCCGATGTAACTATGATGCAATGCTACAGAAACGAGCCCGTTTAAATATGTAATATTCCTCTTTTTGGGGGTTCAAAACAACTAAAAGTTTAGGGTTCTATGTTTAATAGTGAGGAAAATAGCCTGACAAGATATACATAAAATACGTACAAAGAGTGATGACGCAAATCTTCTCGAGTTACCAATATTATAAATAAAATGCAAAAATACATAAAGCCATGTTGGTCACCTCTCTAATAAAGTTTTCTGAACAATAAGAGAAAGTATCCAAAATTTCAATTTGGGATCAACATCTAAAAAATAAAAAATACCTAACACATCTTGCTTTATGAAATGCATAACTACAGAAAGTAATCAACATATTACTCATTATCTTGACTTGTAAAACTAGTTAATATGCTAGGCAATACAAAACATTACACAAAGAAATCAATTAACATGGACACAATACACAACAAAACCACATGAAGACAATGACCACATCTTACCGTATATAAAATATTTTGGTTGAAGCAGTGTTCACTGTTTACTTTCTACTTCAACTCTAAGGATTCATATTTGGTCCTGAGTAAATACAAAGATTAATTTTCATAAGTTTGGATATACAATATTCTGAAGATTTCATCAAAACAGTGAAAATTGGAAAATTACAATTTCAGTAACGAAAAACATGTATTGGCTTATTGTACTAAGTAAGTAGCTGACTCAATTTATTTTCAAATAAATGGAACTCACAATAAGTTCTTTCTTTCTATGAAAAACTCTGTTCATTCATTCATTCTTTCTTTCTTTCATTCATTCAAACACTCAATCCATTCATTTAGATAAAATTAGAAGTCAATAGAAAAGGTAGAAAATAAATACACTGATCTCTGAATATTATGATGGTAATATAACGAAACAAGCAGACATAAAAATGGATAAAATCAATGTCAGTCCAAATCAATGTTAACTTCAAAATTTCACAAAGAAGTCCACTATTGACCAACATAACTAAAGAAAAATAAAACCCAGGATGTAACTGTCAAACCAGATAACTGTCTTAGCCATGGAACTGAATTACTGTAGGTTGTCAAGTCAACTAACAATAATTATAAAACAAAATAGTTAAATATCAAAACTATGTATTCCATATATTAAAACAAGCTCTTTTAAAAACTCCCCTGCATTGGAAATGACCTCCCCGTCATTGCAGTAGAACTTCACAATAAAAACTAATTGCAACAATTGAAAATTAAGATCCCTTATAATTGATCATATATTGTGATATAATATAATGTGGCAAATACCTCAATTGAAACAGTTGATTAACAACTTTCAGTCCTTAATTACAATGTAATTACAATCGACGTATACACACTTAAAAATTCTGAACTGGTCCTTTGGTAATGTCAATAAGAAATCTGCCAACTTTTTCTGCCAAAGTTTTTCTGAAATATAGCCAATTGGTAATAAAAAATTTCTGTGTTCGTTTCCTTCCTTCCCCATTTTCTTTTTGAACTGTGAAGACAGGTATATCTCAATTGGCTTGATCCAAAATAAGATATTTAGCATTTTATTATTTGTACGCAATTTCGTGTTCGTCATCAAATGCAACTCTTTCGACCAATACCTAGTTTCCTTTTTTTTAATTGAGCACCTCTTGCTTTCAAATCATATCCTTCTTTCTGCTTCAGTTGAATTTTCCTTGGGGATTCAGCTGCTAATTCATAAACTGAAACCAATATATCCCTTAATTATTGTACATATTTTGTTTGTGGTTCTTTCGTGTCCCCTTACTAATCCAAAAGTTTAACCAATTGGTAATTGAGGTTCCCTGCTAAAAATAAAAAAGAAGATGACTTGTCAGTAGAGTCATGTTTAGTGCAATTGTAGGCATGAACTAGTGGTCCTGCATGTGTTTTCCAAGAAATTTTTTGTTGTGGTTCCAACGTTTCTAACAATGACAGTAAAATCCAGTTAAATTCCATTTCCCATTGCGTGTTATGGCAAAGTTATGGATTTCATTGATACAATAATTTACAAAGTTCCTAAATGAGATTTCCTTCAAAAATTCCTCCCTGATTCGAATGAATGCGTTTTGGAATTCCATAGTGATTAATAAATTGGTTGAACAGTACATCAGCTGTTGTTTTTGCAGTCCGGATTTTTTGGTTTGAAAAGCTTGAGCATACCTGGTGAAGTGGTCTATCATAACAAGTATGTGCTGTTGACTTCCTTTAGACTGTTCCGATGTTAAGAAATCCAAACAAACAAGTTCCATAGTCTCTGTGGCGGTGATAATTACTGAACGGGCTCTGTTGCATTTATTCTTTCCGTTTTAAACAACGATCACAGTGATCTATACAATTGTCAATATCTCAACTCATCCCAGGCCAATAAAATCTATGTCAAGTGATGTTATTCGTTCTCTTCTGGGATGACCCATTTCGATATGTAATGTTTCTAGTACTACTTCACAATGGCTTTTGGTAAAACTTACTGTTTGAGAATTACTTTCATTCCTATCCATATTACCTCTGTAAAATTCCATCTATCAGTTTCTGCTGTTCATACTGCCGGTGGATTGGCCTTGGAAACAAATATCCTTTCTTCCGCTTCTGTCTAATGTTACTAAATCAATCCACTGTCCTAGATCCTTGCCCTGGTGTTGGAATCTTACCCACTGTATATCCATTATGTATCTGAGGTTCCATGTCAATCCCTGTTCCTTCAAGTATGTCTGGTGCAAATGAAGCTGTTTCTACTACATGTGTTCTAATCATTCCACAGATCGCCTTCTCTTGAGATAGTGGATTCATTGTTGGATGGTAGTCATGAAGTTTATCTGCATCTGCGTTTGATTTTCCTGGCCGATAGATTATATCAAAGTCATAAACTGCTAAAGCGGCAAGCCAGCTATGTCCCGTGGTATCCAAGATTCCTGATATGTAAAATAGTACTGTCTGTTAATATCCTGAAGGTGTTTTAGTAGAGGTAATAATTGAATTTATGGCAGATGGACCTTTTTTTAAGGCAAGAAATTCCAGTTGGTGAGCAGGGTAATTCCTATCTTGATTTTGAAAGTACTCTACTTGCATATGCTATTACCATGTTTTTTCATTTCTGTTCCTGATTAAGTACCTCGCCTAATCCTAATCCGCTAGCATATGTATGTTATTCGAAAGACTTTGTGTAATCGGCATAACCTGAAATGGGTGCTGTGGATAATAATTCCTTAAGTTTAAAAAATGCTTCCTGTTATTTTTTTCCTAAGTCTAAGGTTTGTTGGTTTTGCTTTTCTTCTTATTCTTTTTAGACAGGTGTTGACATTATTTCGGTTAGTGGTCTTGCGATTTTGCTGAACTTTTTAATAAAGCGGTCGTAATATTCTGCTATCCAATAGATTGTGTTATTTGTTCCGGTGTGTTTGGAGTAGGCCAGGTTTCAATCTTTTCTACTTTGTCTGAATCTGTTTTTATCTTCTTCCAGTGACACAATGTGGCCTACATACTTGACATTTGGTTTGAGAATGTACATTTTCTGGTGAGAGTTTCAAAGATGCATTTCGAATGCTGTTAAATACTAGTCTGAGCCATTTCAAATGTTCCTCGTAGGTTCTGGTGAATAAAATATTTTCATCTATGAAAATGCAGCAAATTTTGAGATGGAAGTCCCCTAAACAATCTTACATTAGACGTTGATAAATTGTAGGAGAATTCGATTGTCCGAAAGGAATCATACAGTATTTGAAAAATCAAATATTTCGATCTAATGATACCCGGATTTCAAGGAGACTATTGAGAAATACAGGTTTCCTGCATACAAGATAGTCGAGAATATCCTCAATCCTTTGGACCTCTAATTAGTTCTGCTATTTAGTTGGCAGAAGTCTACACAAATAGTCGCAATGATTTATTCTTTTCCTGACCAGAACTACATTTGATGACCATAACCTTCTGATAATTCCATTCCTTATAAAGATGGTATAAAAGTGCGTTGACTTCCTCATACATGAAAGGAGGAAAGCGTCCTTACCGCTGTTTGAAAGGATGTTCATTACACATTTCAATCCTGTGCTGAAGAATAAATGTATGTCCCATATCTGGTTCATCATTGGTAAAGATATTGCTATATTCTGTAATAAGCGCTTTTCCTTTTTCCAGTTCCTCCACAGTTAAGTTGTCAAAGTCTAGTTTCACTTGGTCTAATAATGGTTTCGCATTGGTGTCATCTGTTTTCGGTTTTTTTGGATGGACTCATGCTGAATTTCCCAAAATATAGCACGTGGTTGTATGTTGTCGCTGTGTGACATTACTAACCTGTACTGATACTTCCCAATTCCGGTGATATGAATAATCAATAATTAATGGAGTGACATCTAAATCTGATGGTATTACTGAGCTCTTAATTGGGAGTATCATTGCGGAGTGTTATGGTATGGCAGTTCCTTGTCCACGTATCCAATTTAAAGTAACATTGCTGTTTGTTGGTACGTTCGTGTTTCTTGCACCATTTGTGGGCATCATTGTAATATTCCTCTTTTGGGGGGTTTAAAGCAATATAAGTCTAGGGTTTTCTGTTTAACATTCAGGAAAATACCATGAAACACAACAAATAAAAACATAAACATACAAGAGAGGACATACATATAATACGTAAACAAAATAAAAACATAGAACATACATCACTACACTGTGACGGTGTATAGTCACAATCGATGTTAGTCACAACCTGTATAGGAATGCATTGGTGTTCATGACAGTCGGAAGATATCCATTGTCATCTGTGAAATAGATATTTCATACCGGTTAACCAAATCATGATGGCGACCGAAAAACTTCCGGAGTGATGACTCTAATCTTTTCCTGAGAAACCCCTGGCTAAATAGTTTTGGAGTCAACTGCAACCCTCTATTAATAAAAGCCTGATAGGAAGCACAAACCCTGGAGTAGCGTATTAATTGAGAGATATACACTCCGTATGCAGAAGCGGCTGGACTTTTGATAGACATAAACGGAAAGTTTACAAAAGGAAAATCAAAGTCGTCTCAATTGTCGTAAAGTGTTGCTCTGAACCCGCCCTTACTGTCAATTATTTCTAGGTGTTAGTCTAGGTACACTTAAGATATTATATATTTTTGTTGCTATACTCTAAAAGAAAATTGTAGAATAGAAGACCAGAAAGAACATACTTTCGTACAAATAGCATAAAAAACGGAAGACATAGCTTTTTCTGATACCCTGGCTGTATACTTATACCTGTATTTTAAAAAAATCTAACCCGTGCTTTTGGAAGCATCCCGGGAAAACCGGACATGAGTATAAACGTATAAAATAATAACTTCGACTCAAACAATTAGTTTTATTGTATGATTCTTTTATTAGAGTTGACTAAAAAACTTGTTTTCTACCCTTTTAAGGTATAGTGGAGAACTCCCTATTCGTTGACCTCTTCTCCAATTGACGTTTATCTGGATTTGAGATTATGATTTCATGATGGGTGTTCCGCGCAAGACATGGAATGCTAACCTTTCATGAGCACATGAATACACTCCTGTTTTGTGAAGGAGTTCTTCGATTTAAGATTCTGGGTTTTTTTGTTAGCGTTTTATCTTTTAGTTTGTTTCAAATTTTCTTGTCTCTTTGGACTATGCACTTTTGATCTCTCGCATGTGTATTCTACACTGGATAGTATATTACCTCTATTTGCTCTTGTGGTTGGAGGGCAGTCCAACATATAATTTCATTTTCATATGAGCAGCAAAAGCGTGCCAAACTCGTATAGCTAATCTTTTACATTTAAATGTTCTCCTAGTTCGATTGTTTAACAGCCATTTCTCTTCAAAACAAATCGAGCCGACCACATCTGTCTCCTTACAACCCGCTGATTTTAGCACCATTGTAGTACAGTTTGAATATTTATTAGGGGAAGAAATCCACTACAGAATACATCTATTGCACAAATCTGAAAAGAAACCGGTTTTTTAATAAAGTCCTCTAATCATTTGCCTCTGAAATGGAAGGGCTTAAGGCTTAAAATGCTGTCTAACGAGATGAAATAGACTCGCTTTAACAGTATGATAGGAGGGATCTGTTGAGACTTCGAGGTATTGTAGAGAAAAGTGTTGAAAACTGCTAAAGAGTGCTTCCATCAAGACAGACGATGTAAAGGTGAAAACCACTGTGGTAAAACGTAGGATTCTGAAATGCACAAAACGGCTAAAAATAGCGAAAATTATGAAATGGTAACTATCAACGAGGACCTCCCAAACTTCGCTACGCACTAGCATAGTTGGTCATCATACGTAACATATAAATGTTTACTCTCTCTATTAGTGTTATGGAAGAAACTTTCTGAGAATGATTCTATAATCTTATATTTTGATATAGTACCAAAGTTCTGGTAGCAAATTCATCAAATCTACGGTAACAGCTACTAATTATTGTCACGTGTCATAGCCTCCAAGGGTTTTACCTAAATTGTTCTAAACAAAGCTTTATTAGATATTTTTG
>JAULBM010074431.1:0-10000 GCA_032357055.1 Geukensia granosissima | reverse complement strand
GAGTAGGTTTATGCCGCTACAAAAGGCTAAATTTTATGTCCCTACCCATCACTCCCTTTTTCCAGTGGCAGTCAAAACCGTTGCCCTGTTGTAACCTATCCCAACTTTTTTTCGAAATGATAATTGTTGAAATTGTTCTCGTCCTGAATATGCATGAAATATTTGCCAGTGGCCGTTACGCAACTAACAATCAATCGTTTTTGTGGCATTTATTTCTGTCAAAACATGTTCGGATTCGATTTAAAAAGAAAAATTTTAATTTAATGAATTGTATTGAAATATCTGTAGGTATAACACCTTTGTTGTAATTGAAAAGTAGGAATGTAGTGCTGACCCTCTCGTTTGATAGTTAATGTTGTAACCTCTTCCGAACCAAAGTGTACATATGTAGATTATTAAAAAGATAGGTTGTTTCGATCTTTAAAGTGTAGTCATGGTAGTTGGGCGTTATCAATTGACGTTTCTGGTCTGTCTGTGCAAAATTACCCCGAAATTTTTTTCTCATTAATATTGGCAAAATTTTGATAAAACGTTTTAAAAGAATGGTGGTTGAGGGTCTACATCCAAAATTGTGTCCGATGACCCTTACCACCGACCAAGATGGTTGCTAGTTAAAGAATATAAAAGAAATATTTAAAATACTCTCCTCTGAAACTACAAATATACAAAAAGAAAATGTGGCATGATTGTCCATGAGACAGCCATCCACCAAATGACAGTCAAGTTTAAACTTCTACAGGTCCCATTACGGCCTGTGGCATGGTTGTCCATGAGACAGATGTCCACCAAATGACAGTCGAATTTAAACATTCTTGGCCGAAGTTAACAAAAATGTTACATTGGTGGTCCTTTTCCACAATTGTTGCCGATGCCCACGGCTTCTGACCAAGATGGCTGCCAAGCTAAAAAAGAGAATAGTATGTGAAATTTCAGAAATCTCTTCTCTGAAACCAAAAAGCTTAACTTTTCCAATGTTGACAGAAATAATTCTTGGTGGTCCGTTCCAAAAATTGTGTTCGATAACCCAGAACTCCGACAAAGATGGCCACTAGGCTAAAAAGAGAAAAAGAAGGGGGCATGCAAGTTTACTATATTATGACAAAATCGTATATATACTTTGGGTCAACTTTGCTCAATTTTATTTTAATGTATGCTACAGATGAGCGATTATAGGCTTACTAGTGCCTCTGCTTCCAGTTTCAATCGAAAGTCGTTGCACATTGTGTCCACAACTTTCCATTTATGATTATTATTGTTGAACTCCTAATGTCAAGAATATGCAGTTAGAATTTCCATATGAAAGGGAAAATGTATTTCATAAATCAATCAATAAAAAAATTAATCATAATAAGTTAATATCAATACCACCTGTTATTACTTCAAAGCTTTGAAATTATAATTTGTAAATCCAGAAATAAATTATATTTCTAAAACAACAAAGAAGATACTTTTATCATAAATTCACACAATATTATATTTGATAAAAGAATCAATTATGCATTACTTAGCAGGAAGATACATCGAAATTCTTGCAAATCAATACTTGTTTCTTCATTAGAGTTGTAAATCTATACAAAGGTCTCATTAAGATGTTAATAGTTACAAACATTAAAGAGTTGATAAAAATAATAAAATGCCATTTTTCTACGTTTCTGCAAAAACGTTTTAAAACAGTACGGATGATTCTAGATTACACCAAACATGCCTAGTCTAGCGTCAAAATCTTATGTATTTAGCAGTCATTTGAGTACCAGATCCTACATGTATATAATGATAAATATAATGCATTCTTCTAAATATTTTAATTTTAAGCAGGAGAAAGAATAAATGTTGGGAATCGATTTAATAGTATTTAAATGTTTGCGATAGGATTTACACCCCTTTTAGCCGATGAAATCTTCCATTCCTTAATGAAGCTGACGTCATACAGAGCCTCCTGCAGAGAAAAGAGAAAAAGTGGCTCAATATTTTGGTTTCACATTCCAATAAAGATGATATCCTTCACTGATTTATTTTAATTTGGTGAATATGCTGGCCGCATTTACCCCAATGAACTTGTAACTACATAAATAGGGGGATCTGTTTCATGCCTACACTTCTATTTTAAAATTGTTAAATTTCCGTTCATTGTAGCTATATTCCAGTCGCACCTGCGCACGAAGCGTATATTTCTAAATTGATACGCTATCAGAAAGTAAGGGTCATTTATTGCGTTTTTATATTTCCTTTTCAATCCAAATGCTGAATAACATCTATAATTCACAAATCTTTTGTCATTTTCTAGATATAAAGATTTACTCTTCAATTAAATATAACATGCAGCTAATCATTTGGCCGCGTGAAAACACGAGATTTGTTTGATTGCCAATCTTATATTGTATGTCCCTGGCCTCACTAATTATTATCAAAGATTAGAAGTCTATACATAGTCAAAGTATTAAATACATTTGGACAAAGTCGATAAAGTGTCAAAGTATTAAATACATTTTGACAAAGTCGATAAAGTATCAGAATGTTATGAATCAGAGGAAAGAACATTGCAGGTAATCGCTGCACTATTTGAAACATTTCTTTAATATTAGGAAAAAAGTCGTATTAAAATTATTAGATATATTATATAAAATATATGATTCTAAGTAGAAAAATTAATAAATTAAGCTTTAGTTTTCAGTGTAGTGATGTGTGTTCTATGTTTGTCTTTCGTTTCATTTTGTTTGCCATGGTCTTGTCTGCCTTCCGACTTAACGATTTCTGTCTGCCCCTTTGGTATATTCGAACTCCTTTATACATAATACCAAACATACAACTAAAAGAACGGGACGTATCTCTCCACTAACAGGACTGGTATTTCCTAGCTTTGACAATGCGCATAACCTTCACCCCGTTTTATCGTTGATACGTTGATAAGTATTTTCCATATTTTTCGTTTTTTGTGTTGTGTTGTGTTTCGTCTTTGTCTTGTTTTCGGATTTGCCGTGTCTACATACTTTCCCATTTTAACTGACCTGTCGACTTTCTCTCACTTTTTCGTTATACATATAAAAAGGAAAGATATGGGGTAAATGGCAAAGAAACTGCACTCCAACAATAAAAAACAAAGGGAATTTACAAATCCAAATGTCTCCACAAAGCCTTCAACACGAGTAGAATAGCACTCCTTGTGAAAAGATATAAATCGTCCTAAATATAAAACGTGTATACTTAAAATACAACTTGAATGATATCAAAATTGTAATATGTAACTAATCATATAACACAAAGACAAATCTATGATCGCAATTCCTGACTTTTGTCAGACACATGAGATATGTGTTTTAGTGAGATCCCAACCCTCCCAAATTAGTGGTCAAAGGAAGAACTTATAGAAAACAAAAGCAGTAACAGCCGAACTATAAAAAAAAACAAACAGAAAATCACCCAATCCGACTAGAGAGTACCTGAATTAAAATAACCATACTTAACCAAAATATATGCAAACAATGAAGAAACCTCTCTTATGACTGCTCGCCTTTACCATGTTTACTGAATACAAACTCAGAGAGTGATTTTCCTGACGAAACACGAAATGTCATTAAACATATTAAGTCCGACGATTTAATGCTGTGTTTTCAATTAACGTTAAGACATAAAAAACGGAAGCAATGTTATATTTATTGATATTAATGTAAAGAAGCGATAAGTTTAATAATATCTGTACCAACAAAATCAAGTTTAAATGTCAAGAGTAAAACGTCGGAGCTATGAATTTATACATGCCATCGAGGTCGAGATGGGGTTTTTTTTATTTCAATAATGAATTAGTCCAATATGATGTAAAAGGATGATACACACGCATTAGTTCAAAATTGTGTTAGCTTGTTTAATGTAAAATAATTTCAAAAGCTAAAATAGCCATAGTTTTTCAGGTTTTGAAAAAATATACATACCACTATCAGAGAATGTCATAATAACAACCACTGGTGCAATTGCGACGGCAATTAGAAGTATCCCAATTATGATTACACACATTGTATTCCGACTCCTCTTTGGTAATTGTTTTGCATCTTTTGTGTCATTTGCCTTTTCTTCTTCTCCTTCGTCTGGAACTGCATAGGGCGCCTTCTTGCTATATGAAGCACGGAGTGAAACCTATGGAGAGTATTAATGATCATAAGACAGGAAGTTAGACGTATACATGTAAATGCTGGTACCATAGTAATGCGCGAAAGTGAACATATTCAGTGGATTGAAGAATATTCCGTTAAAAAATTTTTTAAAATAGAATGAAGTTTGATAACATTTTACTGTGTACAACCTTGTTAAATGTTTTTTCACAACGATGATGACGAAGCTTCCATTAGTCAATATGCTTCAACACTAGTATTCTGAAGATGTTATCTATTCCAAACTAGAGGCTCAGTGGGATGATCCCGTGTCCCTAAACTGAGCCTTGACCAAATGAATCCTAAAATATTAAGGAACCTTTTGTCCATACAGTATAATATCAAATATATTTATAATTATTAAGTACTATTAGCATGCTAAGTGTAGGTCAATGATTTCAAAGATAGATATATCAATTGGAAACAAGAATTATAGGCTACGTTTGATTTAAAACAAATGTTACCCATTTGGCCAGGTGAGCTAAAAATAAACAGATGAGCCTCAATCACTCACCTGGTTAAAACTATAAATACTTTGAGACACAATCACAAAGATTCTCCACCCCAAACATATCTATCAACTTGCCTTGGTACCTTAAATTTTTAATGTGATTAACTATAGATACAGCAAGGAAGGCACATCTTTGTATCAGGAATAAGACATTTCATATCTTAAATAAATAATGGTTTTAGTCCGATCGAGACGAAACGAGGAAATTATATATAGGACTATCCACAGATACTTTCTGTGAAGTGTGGTTTCATTTAGACTCTAGTTTTTAGAGGAGAAACCTTTTTAAAAAAATCAAACAATTTGAAACCAAGATTTTCTGCGGCAACAATGATTGTAGTCCAATCGGTATAAAATGAGGTAAAAGTGTAAGAGACCTACCATAGATACTTCCTTTAAAGTTCGATTACAGGTTTAATATGAGAATTAATATGAAAATATAAAAGTGATGACAAAAGCTAAAATTGCATTTAGCCAGCTGAGTAAAAAGTGGATTTAATTATTTTCCTAACTATTAACTAATGGTTAAGTGTGAAAAGTTATTTGAATAAATGCATTTTATGAATGTTTCTAATGAAATAATAATTCGTGCCTCATGGGCGACATGATGAAATATGATTAAATGAAGTAATTAACTAAGATTATGATCAACGATATTCTTATCAAAGTATGATTTGTCAGTCGGAATGTCCTTTTATGATATTGCTTTCAAACTTACGATTTGTTGCTGATCGGATAGCTGCAACTTTGAGAAATACATGTACTTTATTGATGGATAGTTTTGGGAGTGGTCTGAACTATATAGTATAAATGGTGATTTTGTATTCTCAGCTATTCTTTTCTTGCTTGGCATATCAATAAAATATCTGATGGATGACCGGTAAATGAATTTCAAGATCGTTCACATAATTAAGTTAAAGCTCATATAAAAATCATTATCTTAAGGAATTGTTCGTGTGCTTGCGTATGGAAAATGTTATGGGCGGTCCTCGACCAAGAAATTTTATTGTGCGCGCTGAACATTTACGGTCATGATCTGACTTTGACTTGATCTTAATTTATAAAAGTGTAAGGATATGGTATAAAAAAATCAGCAACACATTCCTCATTAACAGTTTTTTAAATTTGCGTACAAAGGTTTTTTGTTGCAATTGGTTTGTTCACTGATTTGTTCCATAATTTGAGTATTACTTGTATGGTTTTCTACTGGACTTATGAATCCTTTCTCTGTCGCTTTTCTTATTACATATATATAAACATAGCATGTAATATTATTTGGTCACTCTTCTCGTCGGAAATATCGTTAAAGATATTAATGTTGCCTTATTTAACTAACTTGATTCGTTTTTATAACACATACTTATTAAACAGAGTCGACAGGACCATGATTACTTAGGAGTAAAACTATGGAATCTGCTCATGAACTCTGAATTGCAAGAAATGTGTCTTTTATTTTATTTAATTAGTTAACTTGTGTATTATTGGTCAATCTGATTCAAGATGACCACATTAAATTCACATTTAACATAGGATAAATTTACCAAGTGCGTTAAACTTTGTTATTTATCCGTCCAATGAAAGCTGGATAAAATAAAAAAAGTTGATATCCTTACCCGTGGCCACTGTCGAGATAAAAAGTAACCTGCTGTTATCGGATCCAACAGAAGTTTTCTCCAAGGTGGCATTTTTTCACCTTGTATGCTCTCTTGGTGGCTGTAATTGGAAGACTCATCCAATGTGTAGTCTGTAGAACGGTCAGTTTTAACAACCGGCGATCCATCTGTATACGTTGCACGAGATGCTTTTATGTCATGAAATTCTTCATTTTGGAGAAAAATATTTTGGTCGATCTGAGGAGAATATGAAGTTCTAAAGTCGGTAGATTGTTCTGGCCAATTTGAATTTGACAGTTTACGAGATTCCTGCAATTGTTCTTTAGATATTCTACGGAAAAAATTGCCATTATCTGGTTTTGTTTCAGTAATATAACCGTTTCCTTCACTATCGTCGAATGTTCTTTCTCCAATGTGTTTGAAATACTGAAAACTGGCACTGTATGTGTTTCCGGGTCTCTCTTTGAAAAGATCCGTAGCTCTTAACTGATTGCCATCTCCGGCACTGACATACAATCCAGGACGAGATATTTCTGGTGTTGTCTTCCCAATATATTTTTCATTTGACATATCTCTTGAAATCAAAATAATTCCTTAAATTTCTAATTACAACAGTATAATGATCATATCATCAGAAATTAAAATATTATTCCTTTGCGTAATATTAAACATAGGAATAATCGGAATGACCTCCTCATAACAAAAATTATTAAAATTTTTTGGAAACTAAATACTATCTAAAGTATTAAAAGAACAATGTTTTCTCTTTAAACTTATTCATTCATTGACAATTTGAACAATAAAGTCGTGAATATGATTATTTGATACAGGACAGTGCACTTCCTGATTCCATATTTAACAAGATCAGTCATTTTAACAATAGTTAAACGACCTATTGTCTAATTTTGAATGCATATATAAATAACGCATTTATTTAAATGTGAAGTAATAACAATTTTAAATTCTGATCATAGTGGTGTACAATTTTTTTTTATTCACTCAGTACATTTGAAACAAAAAGCCTGTCAACAATAGTCAAGGGAATTGTTCCAAACGAACGAATTATTAAAAGTTAATCACACATTTGCGAATGGTTAGTACTTGTGTTGTTTTTGATATTCTATTTCCATTGTTGCATATATGTTTTTACTTTTCGGTAATTGGCCAGCTGTAATTCATTTTAGCCTTATTTTTGGCCTAATAGAGATGTTTAGGTTAATTTTTGACTACATGATGTTGCAATACGATAAATGATGTTTGATATTCACTCAATATTTTTGAAAGTGAATGTTCGAATGTTGAATAAGTAACCAACTTGACGCCGGTTTTTCATGCAAAGAAATTAAAGAGTAAACCGAAAAAGATCAGACATACTATTATTATCATCATCACTATTACTATTATTATTATTATTATTATCATTATTATTATTATTATTATTAATTGCTTATTGAGACTTCAAAATGACTGCGTAAATCGTATTACCTGATAAGTCTGACTGTGTGGTATAAATTTCAATTAGAATAGCCATTAATAAACAACTTCGTTATGTTAAATTTTGATCGGTGTTCATTAGCATTGAAGACATAGCACAAAGGGTGCAAAATGGGTGTAATTGTGTGATAAACAAATTGCATAAGTATTTGTAGAAGAAGCTGTTATCATTGTAGAAACTAAGCAGTTCCTTTCTCGTTTTAATATCGACTTGCCAGCTGTATACAAGACTACAATAAACGTAATTATGTTAAAACATTGTAAAGTCATATAGAAGTTAGCAGAACCTAGACAGTCATTTTTTTTAATATCCGCAACTGGTAATTTCACATTGTTGGTATGCGCGAAACTAAAGGGATAGAGCCACGAACATAGATTGTTTGCCCTTCAAATCGGTCATTTTTGTGTTTTTGAGTGACCAGACCTACACTTATTTAAGCTCCAACATTCGAACTTTGTTGTTCAATAAAGTTCTTCTATCAGGAGCAACATTTTTTATAAGATATAACTTGAGAAACCTATGTGAGGCAACCGTAAAAAGTAAAAAATATAGGAATTTTGCCGTTCCCAATAAAAATTTTTAAACCCACCTATTCAGGTGCATCTGTGAGATTTGACATCGTGTAATTTATATGACTTTTAATTACGTTCTGATGCCTATGCATCTGCTGATATCCAACAAAGAATGTTTCACAACCATAAAAGACTTAGTTCGATTGCAGACCACAGTCTCTCCCTTTTAAAAAAATATTATTATCTGCTTATTATGTAGTATAATTCAATGGTGAAGCAAGATACTGAATAAAATAGCTATTTTTGAAATTTCTAAACTCTTTTTCATTTGGTCCATGAAAGTAACTAGAAATTCATTAATTTGACTGATCTTCCTATTTTTGGCCCTGGTGTGGAGGTAAATCCAGAAGAGAGCTTTACACGCAGTTTAATTTCATTTTTGAATATTTTATAAAAATGTATGTAAGGTGTGGATTGTGTTTTTGTTGCGGATATTCCATATTCTGTCATTTAAATACTGTTACGTGGTTTTCGCTTGTGCTAGGCTGAGGGCGTGAAAAGTTTCCCGTGCTTGAGACGTATGCTCTTATTTATTTTCGTGTGCTGGAATTTAAGTTGGAAAGATAGGGTTTACACCTTTCGAATATTTTTATTGCAATAAAGATTATTATTATTATTATAAAAAATATTTTTATCAGTTAAATTCCATGATTGTTATCTTTTTACTAATGGCAATCGCCTTTTTATATTTGGCCCATCGGTGTTCATTACGTCATGAACTGTATGTATCATTTGGTCCTTAAATTTACTAGAAATTCATAAAACTTGACTTATCTTGCTATTATTGGTCATAGCATATCTGATAAAGGTTAATCCAGAGAAGGTCTTCACATGCAGTTTAATTTTGGTGTTTAACATTTGCAAAAAATGTATGTAAGGTGTTGATTGTGTCCTTCTGGCGTATATTCCATATTTTTTCTTTTAAAAATAAAACATTTCAGTTTAAACTGATTTATACTCCCTGCTATCGGAAGTGAAGGTAAATAGTAATCCGGTTGCCCATTTGTCCCTTCGTTCGTCCGTTCTTAAAGCTGTATTCATCAAAAGCCACGGAACGAAATTAAATAAAGTTTTCAACGATATTTTGTTACGTCATACCATTGACACATATGGTCTTTTTGCCTTAACCGTTAGGGCGGGGCATCCTCATCAAAAACTTTAGAGAAGTAACGTGCATCTCCTATTTTAGCTTTTGATCTAAGAGATTTTGAGGCTTAGCACAAAAATAAAGTATTTACTAAGTGGTCGCCACAGCTTATCCAATACTCCTTATAGACTTTTTAAAGACACTTTCAATACCATTTTGAACTTCTACACTTTAGAAATTGACTTGAATGCTTTTGAGGTTTCATATCAAAACACGGACTTTGCCATGACAGGGGAGAGCGACTCCACCTCTCATCCGCTAATAATCAAAAACTTTTGGATGGATTCGATGAAAATTTCAGGGATTCTTTTTTATATGATACCATTTTTGTATCCGTTTTTCAAATTTTGATTTGAGTAATTGTTACAAAGTGCTATTACCTACGAGCTGCATTTCGATCGGAGTACCACACAAATAGGTTGGTTTGATTCACATCGCACGTGTGTTGTACCCTTATCCCGAAACAACTCTTAACCTTCAAATCATACTCTTATCCGATACCCTTATCCCGGAAAAAAGG
>JAULBM010074420.1:0-10000 GCA_032357055.1 Geukensia granosissima | reverse complement strand
CCTTGCCGCATACTTAAAAGCTATCTCAAATTGTGGGACAATTTGACGTCAACGTTTCCATCGTCGACATAAAATGCGCTTGCTTAATTTTGACGGAACTGTTTGATTTAATTATATCATACCTAGCGAAAAATTTTCGCAAAATTTGAACATTCTAAATGCGCCTAATTCTTATGGAAATGTTTTTTAGAGCCATATTCAGCGGTTTTTTTATAAATGTATAGAAGAAAAAATACCCACACTATTATAATTTAACATAAAACGGCATATTATTTTCATCATGATTATTTATTTTTTATTTTTTTATTATTTATTTATTTTTAAATTAAGCTTCTATACATTGCAGTATTCATTAAATGAGTTCAGTTGTTTTTGTAGTTCTTATCGTCTGTATATACTAAGACAAACAATTTCAGATAAATATTAAGCTTATCATCAATCTTCTCGTTGTTGTTGTTTAGTTCTCATACTAAATAAAAGGCTTAACAAATCGGAACTTTAAGCCGTACAATGGATTCACTCTGTTAAGCTAGATTTATTAATCATATATCATTTCTTTTGGGAGGCTGGAATATTTCTTTATATCTCCATATGATGTATTGTTATTCTTTTTCAATACTTTATTTAAATAATATTTGACAGTTTCTAGAAGAGGTGATTTGTCAATTCGTGATCACATGATCACCTGTAAAACACATATTGTTTCTCTGACACAATGCCAAAGAAATAACACAAAACAGCTGAGAATATATTTAAACAAAATTCCACATACAACTTCAGTAAAACAAGAAAACTTTACTCCCCATAATAGTCTTAAAGCGCACAGCAGAAGCAAGGTTCGCAATCAGAGCAAAAGCAAGTGTCTGCGTGATTCCGGAAAACACCACAATATAAGTTGATCTAAACACGACGGTAAGTCCATATTTGGTATGCACGAGATGTTTAAGCTATCGTCATCAGCAAGCATAGACGGTTGCAAATTCATAGAACTGGTATGCGATAGCATGACGAAGTCTCAAAGAAGTCGTCAATAATGTCACGAGTTAAAAGATGATAAATGTAAAATGCACAGTCTTATAACACATAGTGTTACATTCAATGATAAATCACGTTTTGACTAAGTTTTTCTATTAATAGGTTACATTAATTGTTTCATTCAGGATTCTATTTTGACATCAAGTCTATTATGACGCCATGGGTAATTTGATGTCTAATATTCTTTTCAATTATTCAGATCAGTCAACAAGGCTTTGCTGCACTGTTATTATTATTTCTGTGCATAATATTTTAAGAAATATAAGATTTTCTGTGCATAACATCTTAAGAAATATAATCTTATTATTCAGCACTTATTTTTATACTTTTATACAAAATTATACACATGAAGTTTTACATTAATTTAAAATTCTTAATTTGTAGCAACAAAAATATCAAATATTAATAAATTAATTATTGCCTTTTAATTTCGGTCAATACAAGGATTTATTGACAACAGAAATATATATTGACCTCAGACTGCGTCATCGGTCAATAAATCTATATATTAACCTCATTGAAAGACTATAATTGTATATTATTTAGAGAAGTATAATATTTTTTGATAGCATACACAAAATTAAGGGGGTACCATACACCTAAGGGAAATAAATATTTAAAAATCATCTAAACGTTTTAATCATACATTATTTTATATTAAAATTAATGCAACTCATTGATAAAAATTTTTGATGATGAAACTACTATATATCTATTGAAATAATTCCACAGAAATGTGTGGTTCAAATTTTTTGAAATTTTCATGTTTTCCTTCTTTCATGAAAGTAAATGTCTAAATAAAATATAAAGAAAATTTAACGAGTGGAATAAATAAATTTTTGTTATGGTGTTGGGCACCCCCTTAAGCGTACAATATTCTGTATTTGATATTGCACTAGTGCATAATAGCATTAAAACCGTGACGTCATTGATGACTATATGCAGTATTAAGAGGTATTTCAAAGTTTTACTATACAATCAAAAACATATTTCATGATTATTGATGACTATTGGCCCTCGTGGAATAATAATTCCACTACACTTGGCTACACGTTTTTGGTTTAGGACAGGCATATGTTTGTTGCTGGGTAACATTTTTGTAACTGCTCAACCCGATAATATCCTGACACAGTGGTTTACAAAGTAAAACTAACCATAAAATTCAAGTGTTGGGCGTTAACACTTGATTTCGGTATAATCTCCGCTTTGCTCCTTTAATTAAAAAAAAATTTTGCGGATTTACCTTAATCAGTAATTGTCACTCAATTATGTATAGGTAAGATATTAACGAATATTTAAACAGAGATGAAATGTAAGTACATAATCTTAATTATCATGAGATGTATACTGTAATGCGGCCTTAGCTGTATATTACATACAATTATCTTAATATCTGATTACGTAATGGAATATTCAACCCTATAAAGCCTCTGTTGCCTAAAATCAGTCAGAGTCAATTACGACATCTTTGCATAATATTAATGCTATCTCTTAGGTAACAAGAAACTACAAAGATAGATTGGACTGTTTGACACGAAGAGATTATAAGTCGACGCAATAAAGTGTCAATTTGAATTAAACTAATAATGCTAAACTCGATGCAAATACAGTTTTCTGCAGAGAATCATAACAGTAAGAAAACCGGACTGATTAAGATATTGATCGTTAAGGTGTTAGAATTTAAAGTCTTTACTTACAAATGATTTAATCCAATTTATTATTTTGTGTGTGCATTAAGTTTTAACCAGTTTGATTTTTTTAAATGACAAAATTGTTAAAAACACAAAGAAAAATAAATGTAAGTATGCCGTGTTATTTTCAATGTGTTGAAAACAGACATGTAACAGTTTAAGGAACGATCTTGCTAGAACCTATCTAAATTACAAATTAAACAAAAATACATGCTTAAAAATTAGCTCTCTATTAAATGCTCACAGTTACAGAACGCATGGTCAAGTTTAGATTCCCAAAGATAAGAAATAATATTTTTAAAAATGAGATGTCATAAAAACAAAGACCAGATTTAATGCTCGGACTTCAACGGCGAACCTTATCCTTTGTGGATATATTTGTTTAACGGAAAAATGAGAATCAATGGATCATTTTTAAATTTAAAGGTTGATATATTATGTTCCCATAAAAAGAAAGATTAGATAACTCCTTGACGTATTGTTGTAATATATCTTTGGAATTGTTACATGTATACAATTTCGTTACAGTCTTATGAAGCATGTGATATTTGTATCAGTCTTGTAAAAGTTTACCAGTAAGATGTAAGTTGTGTGAATAAGCCAGAAACTTTGCTGTAAACACGGGTAAACCAAATTAGTTAGGACATGTAAACACCACAAGAATGGGTCAGTTTTACGTCCTATCAAGAAAAGGAACATCAACCTAAGGAAAACAGACGTCCTCTTTTAATTTAATTTAAGTTCCTTAACACATTTTATTTAAATATTAAGATTTAATTTTAAATGTGCTTGAATTAAAAAATAAATTCCCACCACCTAGCACACAAACATTGCAAGCAATCTCTCTTCAAGCGCAGACAAGAAAACAGGGTAATAAACTTACCAAATTCACGATTTCCTAAATTGAATGGATATGGTGATTTTCGACATTCTATATGTAAATTTCAAGGAGAAACCATTCACCTCTAGCATAAATACCAAACAAATCAGAGATAAAAAATGATACTTTTGACTCTTACTATTTTTTCCATCCTTCATACTAAACTTCAGCTGTCCTTATTTAAACAAAATTTTCATATCTCATTTGGATACCAAAACAACACTATTGTCCATATAAGGAAAGATTTATTGCGGGTTGATACATGTGCTCCACCAAGCCTCTTTCTAAATTACTAACAACTATACTGTCGACAGTTAAGGAAGGCCTTTAATACTTGAAGTCCGATTATTTAAAATTTTGGACAAGTAAAACGTTTGACAGTTCAACCATTTATACCATCTTAGGAAATTAGTACATCAGTGTTTTGTTAAACAAAATGAAAATCTAAGATATAAATATTTCGTTTTAGGTAAAAAGATGTCTTACTTTGTTACAGAACACACCACTTGTGCTAATAAATACAGTGAAATTGATATTATCAAAAGGCTAGACTTTCTGATTGACAACATCTATTTCATCAATTAAACCAATTGTATATATGTGCACAAATGAGTTTTTAATTTTTACTTGCAAGGCCTTTTACATGAAATATACACATAAAATATATATTTATATTCAAAATAATACCTATCTGAATTGTTTCCGTTATTTTTTTTCTGTTATTTTTTGTGAATTGTTGTCCTACATTCTCTCGATACTTTCTCTAATTTTGACACTTGCACAACACCTTGTATTCTTTGGCTTTAGATGATAGTTTTACACTTATTCTAACCGGACGTGTTTTAATTCATGTCGTAGTTTGAGAGAACAAACCAGGTTTGTTATCAAATGTGGTTAAATTTTGAACTAACCGTCAGAAACAACGAGTACTTTTTCGAGGCTGGTGCATCATTGTCTGCGAATTGTGTATCAACTTCGCAAATTAAATCTTATACAGTTGGGTTTTAAAGTTTGCTTTAAATGTCGTTTTTAATACTACTCCCAGAATAGGGCCGTTAAGAGCTCACAAACATGTTTAACCCCGCCAAATACATTTTGCACCTGCCCCAAGCCAATAACTTGTAGGTCATTGCTTTTATGTTAATGTGTTACTAATTTGCATTGTTTACTTGTTTGGTGATAGTTGTTACATGTATATTTGATTATCATCACATTAAATTTTGGACCTTTTACAGGAACTCATATCGAAACAGGAGGCAAATCCAGCATCAGGGACAACTACTATGTGCAAAACGTTTCGAAGCCTTTCCGTATTCCCAGTGGTTCAGAATTTTAACAAATGAAGCAGATTTCTGTAAAATTAATGTGATAAGTTTCTAGTCTAACAACGGGCTGGTGAATAGACTCAGGGACAACTGGCCCACCAGCAGAGGTATGAACCCAGTGATTTCAAAATACAGGATAACAAGTTTTGAAAAAATATGATAAATTTTTACTTGCATAATTTTTATATATCTAAAAGATACTCGGATTAACAGTAAACATCTTAGATTTTATATTCTGAAACACTTCATCGTGCACATTATGGAACATGAAGTTTAATGATCACATATAGAATGAGAAACTGTAATCTGAGACGCAGCTTAATACTTCATTTCAAGTTATATGACATCTTATTTGATACTAAAATATTCTATCATTTCGTTTACCTTTGTTCTATTCAAGGTTTATGGTTTATACATCTGCCCATTGTGTTTGATAATGATGTGTCATGGTATTTGTTTCCTCATAATTTCTTTGGTGCATGCTGAAAACAATATCTGAATTTTTTTATATTTAAGTTCTAGACCTACTTTAAACCCTGTTGATAGCGAGGGTATCGTTGAACAATATCATTATTGAATTGCAGAATAAAAAAAGGCACAAGGATCAATTAAAACAAAAACAGTAATCTTGAATTGTTTAGAGTTCAGTTCTATTTAATCTTCCATCCTGAGAATTGTATATTGTGTACACTGTCTTCTGCGCCTGAAACACGCGAACCTAATATCATCACTTCTCGTGTCGATTTCATCTCTTCTTATTTTACTGAAAAATACTGTAATAAATATTCCTTCAAGACAACAATCTATAGTTGCTACATGGTAAACAAGGTCATTTTTTACATTTTCTTAATTTTGATTGGTAGGTTGGTTCGTGAGAATTTTCATTTAATTATATTTTTGTAAAAGGTAAAATTACTCTGAACGTTCTTGTTTACACGTTGAAATTTGAAAAATGAGATTTAGGTTCAAATGTATTAGGTCTGTATTTCATAGAAATTAATAGCTTTGATCAGTTAACCTCCCATAAAAATCATGAAATCGTACAGAAAAATAAAAAATATCGACAGTTACAAAATAAATAATATAGATACATACATTAAACACTTGTATAGTAAATACCAATGTGAGAGATGCAAAGCGCATAGTCTAAAAAGACAAGACAATTCTGACAACTGGTCAGGTGAAAACCTTTGAAGACTCCCGGTACACCAGCGGAGGCATCGACCCAGTGGTTTTCAAATACAAAACTACCAATATTGAATAAATATGGAGAGTTTTAGTATGCTATATGTACAGTAGCGGCCAGACGTAATTTATACGCAGGACTGGCAATTTGCTAGCAACAATAGCTAGCTAGTGTTCAATTTGCCAGCCTCTGTTGAACACTCGTCAGCCCTTTTTTAACAACCAAACCTGTCAACGATTTTAACCCTAGCTATCTACAGTTGAATACTCACCAGCTCATTATGAACACTAGTCAGCTTCCGTTGAAAGCTTCTGAAGGCTCGTCAGATTCAATTTAAATATATTTTTTTCTGCTAATGAATTTGAATTAAAAAAATGTTAATTATACAAATAACAGAAAGGATTAATAATAATAACAACAATTATAATAATAATAATAATAATAATAATAATAATAATAATAGTAATGTTATTTGCATGTACAACCTTGTTAACTATCAGCAATTTCTCAAAAAGTTTCACACCATTCTGAGTATTGATACCCTTGCTTATATCTGACAATAAACATGTCACCCGAGGTAATTATATGAGAACACCTAATAATACCTATTAATTCTTCTCAAGATTTACTGACAGAAACTTTAGAAATTTGTACACCATCTCGAAATACCATGATGTTCGTGTTTTCTAGGTCACATTTATTTTATAAATTCTAGCAATTGAATGTAGGATGTCAAGAAGTAAACTGAAACTCATGAGAGTTCAACGTTCGCGTTCAAGGGTTCAAAGATAGTGTTCAAAAGCTTTCATCCGTTCGACAGCTCGGCTTTCAACCATATCTGGCGAATGTTAAAACTGGAATTCAATTTGCTTGCAATTTGCCAGCAAATTGAAAGCTTTTGTATTACTTTCGCCAGACCGCTACTGTACATTTCAAGGAGCGACCTCTCATCAGAAGCATTAGAACCAAAACGTTGGAAGTCCAAGATTATAACTATAGTTACACGAGCCAATATGTTTGAAATATCTATAAAAAGAAAGAGGAGATGAAGTGTGATTGTCTACGAGACAGACATTGTAAACTATAAACTAAACATGTCTAAAGGTTACCTTAACCTTCAATAATGAACCAATATCCACACAATCAGGCAAGCTGTTACAAACTGTCTTTGAAATAAAGGGAAATAGTAGACAAACTTCATTCGTTCGTAGACAACATTCTGATAAAAAATCATAAGAATTGGTAAAATATATTCTATAAAATATTGATTTTAAGTCTTCTGTCTATATTGAAGAGGCTCAATAACAAGACGATAAACGCCACTGGTTGAACCAAAGAATGTGATTCTCCAAATAAACGTACAGTTAAACATCAAGTGCAATTAAAATACAAGTTAACCAAATGAATACGGTGAACTTTGTGTATGTACATTTTAAGGAGTTACCTCTTTTTATTAGCATTAGAACCAAAGAACAGAAAGCCTAAATCTACGTAATGTAAAATGAAGGGATCCTTAAAAATAACCCTAAACATCCAGGCATATCCCACAGGAAGGACATCTACAGTGTTCAATAGAGAAATGAAGTATACTCCGTTTTTTTCAGGAGCTTAATAACCTCAAGATTTTTCAGTTTGTCACGTTTTGTAGATTGTTTCCGATGATTCCGTCTTTTTAATCATTGTTTCTACAATAACATAGGTTATTTCAAAAAGACCCCTAGCTATAAACAATTGGCAATAAATTTACATGCGAAAATTCTCCCTAATCTATACTTTGATGAAGCAGTCATTAGGTGAAATAGCTGAATGTTTTTAATGGACTCTATCGGGCTTATTATGTCCGAGGTAACTAACTATGGAGAGTTGCAACTGCACCTTGATATATATGCTGATTCGATTCGATGTCCAACATAGTATATAAAGAACTTAAACAAAGATATGTTGTTTTTTCCGAATAATAAATAATTTTTCGATCTACTTCGAGAATCCAAACATGTGAAAAACTAACATTAAGAAGAATTTCCACGACTAGCTATCGGATGATTTGAACTCTTTATAGTTTACTGATTAATAATAAGTAATAACAAATCTTAATTAAAGAGAGTATATGGTTACTAAATCTTTCAATGTGTCACCTTCAATGGTATTTTATTATAATGGGTTGTTCGTTAGAATTTTCCATCAGCTAGTTTATGGTGCAAGAAAAATTACTCCTGTTTTCACGTTGTCAATTTAAAATTAAAATTTTTGTTCAAACAAATCAAAACTTATTATGAAACTGACCTGCAATAATCAAATTACATCGCACATAATAAATCTGGAATACTCTAAATCGTAAAAAAGAGATCCAGGATGAGGACCTTAAAAATAACCGCCTTATAAACACGTTTACCAGAGGAAAGTTTCTTTTTACGTGACTGATAAAAAACAAACTTCATTATGTATCTTCTTTGTCTGTTTTATATTCACATCTGTTTATTAAAGACGTTTTGGTAAAGACTGTTGGTGAAGATAAAATTGTTCAATTTTACAATATGGGTACTGGAACAATATCCGGAGTTTGACCTAATTACAGAGCTGGCCCAGCATGTTTTCTAGCTCATGAATAGGGAAATTACTCTTGTTAGGACATACCCGGCTGAAATGCGTAGTCTACCGTAGACCATACTTTGTGATGTTTTTCATGAATAACACGTTCGAAAATGATCCCTTTCGTATATCTTAAAAGGAGAAGGCCTATAGCCGATAAATTCTGTATTCTCTGTTCTTAATCAACCCATCCATCTTCTGATGACAATCAAAAGCAGTTGATCTTTTCGTCCTATTCAGAACTTTTGAAAGTTATGTACATGTATGTGTTAAATTTGCAAGTACGCTTCCTTAATATGCCTGAAATGTTTGCCGCCTATTATTAAGAGACAAACGTTAAATTAACCAAATAATGTCAAAACAGCATCAATTTTGGGTGAAGTAATTGTTCCTTTCATACATTTATCCAGATGTATGCTTTAAGTAATATAAACTCATGTTCAATATTATTAATCAGCGAATCACAAATACAGAAAATAAGTTAAAAATAGTTCTTAACTATTATGTATGCTATAAAGGAAGATCCTAGTAGTTTTTTCAGTATTTTTTCCGTTTTGAATAATGTCTTATTTGTTTTTGTACTTGAAATGCTGCTCAGCTTCGGCCATTTTGATCAGATTTTCAAACTCCTCTGGTTTTATCTATTTTATACATAAATATTGTTTTGCCCACTGACCCCCACTGTTCATTTGCAACACACTTGAAATTGCAATTGGAGAAGTTTTTATAAAATTCTTTTTATTTCTTCTTGGGTTTTAATTGACATTAATTTTTATGTTTTAATTAAAAGACAAAACCTATGGAAAAGCAAGAAAACCCCGATTTCCCGCCAAATTTTATATTTTATTTCAAACACTTGCACACTGACCCATGACTTTTTTCATCTTATTTCGTTGCAGCAATAATATTCTTAAAAGCTATCAAAGTTATTTGAAAACCTTTTTTTTTCAAACAGAGTAACGAACATCCTTATGTTTTATATGAATAATATGTGTCTTGCTGCGTTTTTTTTAAGTTCTCGAGATTGCCGTAACTGTCAAAGTGTCCGTTGTTGTCCTCCTGAAATACTGTTTAACAAGTCGTAGGTATCTTATTCCAATACTTTGATGATTGTAATTTCAAAAATGGAGTGGCCGAATTCATTTTATTAGTTCACCCAGGACTTTTTGTGATAGAAATCTTGCTGTCCTAGCACTAAGGCAACTAAAATTTCTTGGTCGGTGCGATGGTTTGTTTGATCAGCCTTGCATGTGATCTTTCGAAACACTGCTTCTGGCCATTTCACAATATTTAT
>JAULBM010074398.1:0-10000 GCA_032357055.1 Geukensia granosissima | reverse complement strand
AGGTACCTGACATGAAGTAATGAATGATGTTGCCATGTTCAAGTAAGTAAAGCTGTCTAAAATGAAGTAATCAATGATGTTGCTGTGTCCAAGTAAGTAAAGCTGTCTTTAATGAAGTAATCAATGATGTTGCTGTGTTCAAGTGACTACAGGTACCTGACATGAAGTAATGAATGATGTTGCCATGTTCAAGTAAGTAAAGCTGTCTAAAATGAAGTAATCAATGAGGTTGCTGAGTTCAAGTGAATACAGCTGTCTAACATAAAGGGAGATGACATTGCTGTGTTGGGTAAGAACAATTGTCTAGTATGAAATGCTACATGTTGGTTGTTCAAAAGGAAAAAAATTGCATATTGAAAATTTATAAATAGATGAGGAAATATAAAAGCTGAAAAAACAGCAACTCATTCCCTTAAAAATGGAAGTCTATACGAAATTGTATTAAACTTTCAAATGACCAGAATGTTGCCACAGTTATGCAATGTTTATATGCCAAAATGAACAAAGCTGAGTACGGCTCCTTTGGAACTGTGTCTGTTACAGAGTAAATTTAAATAAGTTTGAAGTTCAAGGTCAAACTGAACAAGAAGCAAAAATTATTAGTATCCTCCAACAAATATTCCATAAACAGAAACAATAAATCATACAACTGTAGGGAAATATATTATTGCCTCCACATACCTCAACACCTTGTCATTTTATTGGTGGTTTGTTTGCATAAAAAAAGGGGTTCATTGGAGAAGTGAGAGAATTTTATACAGACAGTTATCAATAAAGGATTCTCAAGTGTAAAATATCAGCTTTTACATCATTACAGAAAGATTTTTTCGTTGTGATACATGTACTTAGCATTGATACTGTTGATAATGTAAAGTGAAATTGGGTGCACATTGGGTAAAATAAAAGGAATGAGAAAGACTACATCATTATAGAAAACTATGTTTGTATGTGGATAAATTTTCGAGAATGCTTTAGTTGTGACTCTTTTATATTGCAGAAAACCTGCTACAGCAATGGGTGGAAAGGGAATATTTGAAATAAAGCCAGAGTGTTACACTCAGTACAATCCATATTTCTATCATTACAGTAGATCTGAACAGTCAAAGGTAATTGTCATATTTTTATATGACTGCAAAAATTTTTTGGTAGTATAATGTTATAGGCATCAATGTCTGTGTCCTTAGACAGTTATGTTTCTGTTCAATAACTTTTGTTCTATTGTTTGAATCAATTTTTTAAAAAATTAACACAATGATACCCAATGTAAAATACAGATTGGGGTTGATTTTGGGTTATCTATCCCTGATAATTTTTTAAGGAGGATCCAAAAGGGGATTTTTCAATTTTCAAAGTTTTTAATTTTTGTCCAATTTTGATGGTTTTTTTTCCATTTTATTCCCCATGAAAAATTCAACATAACAGCTACAAGTGTCATGACCTATCTCTTACTGTTATTGACATATAAGGGGTCCAAAAATGGCCACGCCCTAATTTTAGAAATTTTAGTTCTCATCTGATTTTGATAGGGTTTTTGCAAATGATTCCTTTTGAAAAAAACAACAAAACTTACTTTTAGCTTTTTTTTTTTTTTTTTTTTTTATAAAATTTACCATTTTGTTTTTTTAAGGGGTCAAAGGGTTTTAAAATGTGATTTGCAGGAGATAGAAATTTTTATTTTTCATTCGATTTTGATGGGGTTTTCTCCAAATAATTTGCTTATGAAAAATTTAACTAAGTGACACAAGTTTTGAGGATAATATGAGTTGAAATGATCTTTTATCCAGTCATATTACTGTGTACAACATTTTATTGTGTCCAGCACTATACTGTGTCCAGCACATTATTGTGTCCAACAAAATACTGTGTCCACACTTACCAACTTGCACTTGCCAAGCACCATATTTACAGTTATAATGTTCTTTTGTTTAAAATGTTGTTGTAATTTTGTTAGAATTGCAATTATCTGAATGGCTGTGCTAGCAATGGAAAAAATTGTGAATGAAGTGAGCACAACAACAATGCATTAATCCACATATATTGTGTGTATATTGAAGTGCAAAATCAAGGAATGCAAGACTGAAATGGCAGAATGTAAATAAAATGGAAATAAAACATAACTTTGTAAGGTTCAAAGATTTATTTCATTGATTTTTAATGTTTCCCTCTTGGTTTAAATGATTTTCACAAGCTAAGATAAGGCAGGCTTTACAGGTGCACTGCATCATCACATCATTTATAAAGTGCATCAACACTCATCTCTGTCTGTCTGGAATTTACCATAGTGTCAAAACTGTGCTTGCCTGTAGGTTTCACCTATTATGATAAATTGCAATACTATTTCATAATAAGAATGGCAGTAGATAGATTTCTTTTGTAAAAATATATGAATTTAAACACATGGCTGTTAAGGTACATGTAATTACTTGTTTTTATATTTCAGTCAGAAGAAGCTCAGATGAAGAGGAAAAAAGATTCCAAAGAAGATCATGGTATGAAGTTCAGTTAAAGTAGAAGTTCATAGTTAAAAGAAGTTCAAATTCTGTAGAATTTCATTGTTAAACTTTCTTTAGACAAAGAGCTTATTCAGTGATATCTTATTATGGATGTTTTCTGAAAAATTTTAATTTTGTTTTAGGGCTGTCATTGAAATACATCTTTCATCAGTTCATATAGGAAGATTTTTACTGAATTTGCTTTTAGTGCTACCTTAAACCTTATACTAGTGATGTAAACAGATAATTGCAGTCCTCAAACTCTGCAAATACAATATAGTTTTCTCCACTGTAATAGAGTTAGAATTAACCTTCAATGGAAATTCTAAAAGCGAAATAAAGTGTAAGAGTATATACATTTTACCACACCAACATGTGTTCTGAAATTATTATTATTTTGATTGCTTATAGGCCCTATATCCTATAATGTCAACTGGGATCAGTTTAGAACAATGTTGTATTCGGCAATTATAGACTCTAACTTGTTATTTGGTTTGGTGGCAGACTGTTTTGAAGGTAGTTTGCATTTACTGGTAAACAACGAGTTATTTAAATTATTACCTATTGATTATATTGAAGCTTTACCACCACCATTGCCGCCAAAGGTAGAGCCATTATTCCAGCCACTGGTTAGTCTGTTACAGTGTGATATTATGGTACATATCATGCACCTAGTATTACAGAGAACTGTTGCTGTCAGGTCAAGGTCATGGTCAGAGGCACAGGTTGACAGGGTAAGTAGTACAAAGTATATCTTCTATTTTCACAAGTTATTATAGGTTATTGTTGATCTTTTTTATGAGATCAATAATATTAATCGAAACTTTTACATGGAGATGAATATGTGAGATCAAGTAAAAATAACCAATGATAATCTGTTTTTCACTGGATTGCCATATCATGTCTTTGATGTTACTTTCTAATGACACCAAAGAACAATAGAATCAACAATATTTTTTTCATAACAGCGTAGTCACCTGATAATAGAATTCTCAATTCAGTAACATCAAAGCAAAAACACATAATCCAGCAATAATAGATGTTATTGAAGGACCTACTATAAAATCATTTATTTTAATTGACATTAATTTTTGTGAATTTATGAAAAAGGAAAGTTTTTATCAAAATCTGAACTTACATTTGCAATTACATCTAAGTAAACCCCCCATACAATCACAACATTTAAATAATCTCCTTGGTGGATTACACAAAACAAAAAAACTTAACCCTAAGCAAATAATGGCTACTGTCTAGTTTGGTTTTAGTACCTCATTCAATCTAATTTTAATTAAGTTTATATAGTCATCTATAGATAATTTTGTGATGGAGGATAAGTTTAAAACAATTATTAAGTGTAGCTCATGTACGAATGAACACACATGATGAATGCTACAGACATAAGATTTGTCACAAATTATTTCTGTGCAATACTTGTTGAGATTAGAGGGAATTATTACAAAGTCATTGCTGATCAAGTTCAAATTCAGCTTCAACAGTTTCGTCCAGGAAGTTTAAGTATAAATCAGCAGTCTAATGACATTTTGATAGTTAACAGACAAGAAATAGTGACATAAATTTCACAAGTGGTCACAACTTTCATACATAGTACAGGACTTACAAGTTACTGTAAGTCTTAGAATTTTTTGTGAAACATTCTCCTGGAATTGAAGGATGCCTATATCCATATCCCCATTCATTACAGCTACAGAAAGTATCTTTGATTTGATTCAGTGTACTGGGAAAATAGTTTGTACCTAGCTATGTCATTTGGTCTTGGTTAACTCTTTAAAAAGAAAAAGATGTTTTTAATGCAAATGAAAATAGTTGAATTCACAATATACTGCACTGATAAAAATGGTATTTTATATCAGTCTGAAACCTGATATGAATACAGAAGTTCTGATCTCATTTCCTTAGTAGTACTACCAGTTTTATAGACACAAGATTAGTTCAAATATATATTGCTTCTAGGTTTTGCATCTGGTAGGACTAGCTCTTCATGAGCACAGACGAGCTATAATGGAGGGTAATCACACATTCGACTTTTTATCCAGAGCCTTAAAAGGTAAGTGTTGGATTTTTGTATAAACTATTTGTACTGCTATTGTTTCTATATTGGTCATACATGTACTTGTAGTTTGTTTAGAATACACCATCTACATAAAATTATTAAAATGATATATAAACTTGAAATTGATGCCTTGATCTATTAAAAACTTCTTTAAAAATTTCCAGAATTTGTACATAACAAAATTAGAATTCAAGGAAATATGCGATCAGTTTATTTTAATAGAAGTTTACTGTAAATGCTGAAAATATTGTGTTTTTTTATTATTGCGAATAATGCAACAGCATTGTAATGGCAATAATTAGAACTTGCATTCCAAAATTTTCTTGTAATGTTTGTTCAACTTTTCGTAAATCCGCAAAAATAAAACTAGCATTAACGTATCCATTGAAGATTCGCAATAATAAATGCATGCAATAATTTCTGAAATTACAGTATTTGGTCTTAAACTTTTCCAGAATTAAAAACTTCTGCTTCATAGGATAATGTATGTCAAGTATTATATTTTTCACAGATGACAGGAATATATTGACATTGTTAGAGTCACTGGTTGCAGATCACCGTAATATTTCTCATGATTCTACCAAAGATTTATTGACATGGGTTGTCAAGGTAATGATAAAAACTCTTGTAGTCTAGAATGTCAGATATATGATTATAAATGTTTTATTTTTCTCAAAGAATTTTGATTATGATTGAACTTATATTAAATAAAAATAAAAATGATGTATTTCACATAATAATATTACATACTTGTCAACCTCTGAAAATGATTCATAGGGTCAAGACCCAACAATCCACTTTCAAATGTTGGGTCTTAACACATCAGTGGCATTTTCACACTCTTCATACCTCTGTTATAAAATTTCAGATATCTAAATTTAATTTTTTTAAATAGTCTGCTAAAATGAGGACATTTTATGGTGTTTATTTAAAACAGGAAATAATAGGAACTTGTATCTAGAAAAGTGAAAACTAATGCATAAAAGGTCATATTTAAATCAAAAACTTCTTTGCGAAGTATTTGTTGGTTGAAGTTTTACTTGTTGGGATGTAATGTTGGGTCATGGCTGCTGTTAGGTGTCAAAGCATTTTAAGGACGTGACCCATCTTATGGTGTATGACCATTAGTATGACTATTGTGATTACTTTGTAATAATATTTTATTTATAAATGGCATTATTCCTTTAGGAGTATCACAAGTTTTATTATCTATTTTCAGCAATTTATGGAGGTTCGACAAATGACAAACTCTACTGTTAACTCCAACAGATTAGAACAGTTGTCAGCAAGCACAAGACAGGAAATTGAATCAGCTAAGAAACAGAAAGCTGAAATGGCGGCTAAACGAAGGGAAAAAATCATGGCAAAAATGTCCAAAATGCAAAAGAACTTTATTGAGGAAAATGCTGATTTATTTGAAAGCACAGATGCTGAACTTACCAAGACAGCATCTGATATGGATGTTAGGTGATTGTTTGTATTTTTTATATGCTTGTAGTACATATATGATATTTTTTGCATAAATAATCAATATGTTTTATGTACACATAAAGTCATATGAAACAACTGATTGACTGTTCAAATAAACTTTGTTATTCAAGTTGTAAAAAAATGATTATATTACTCTTTGTTGGTGGCAAAAAGATTATTCTTGCATTCATGATAATTGTCTTTTATATATTGTAGTGTGGTAGACAGTGGGTTCCCTGTAGCTCTGGGTAGACATCAGACCTCAGTAGGATATGTTGGTGTTCAGCATGTGACCTGTATACTGTGCCAAGAGGAACAGGATGTCAGACATAATGCAAGGGCCATGGTACTGGCAGCTTTTGTTCAGAGGTAAGTAATTATGTTTTCACTAATGCTTAAGTGATTTTCACACCTCTTTAGCAGTTGTTAAATAAGTGATTATCAGCACTACAAGCAACACATATATTTTATGAAACAATGGTGTGATTCAATAATATTGAAATTTTTGTAACATTAATTGAGTGTTTTACACTGTAACATCTTTTGTTCACATATTCGGCATCAAGAAGTATTTTTTTTATTTAGTAGTCTTTACTATCTATAAACGTTATACTGTGACAGAAACCAATGTGCCCCATTGTGACAGGAGCTGGTCATTGATTCACATATAATGCCACAGAAGCTAATCAGTGATTCATGTCTTATGCAACAAATGCTGATTATTTATTCACATTTTTAATTTTACAAAACCTTATCATTGATTGGTGTTTAGTGCCAAAGTCAACTGTTGATGTTAAAGATCAAATAAAATACATACTACATGTACATCTTAGGGTAAGTTATGCATACATTCAAACAAATATATCAGAGTTCTTCACTATATTTAGCCACCATGTACCTGCACTTCAGGTCATAAGATCAGTTTTTGTTGTAGGATACAGTGGTCCTTTAAGGTGAGGAAGTTTGGTACTACATACAGCATTAGAATGAAATATTAACAATCAATATTTTTATTTACAGGTCTACTGTACTTTCCCAGAATCGTAGTAAAGTATTGTTGAATAATGAGAAACATGACCCAATGTTTATGTCGTCAGACCTCAATACAGGTGTACATACTAGTTCCTGTGGTCATGTGATGCATGCAGACTGTTGGCAGAGGTATCATTAAATTATAAAATCTAATATATGTTTATTAAAGTACAGATTTTGATAGGGACTACTACAGTACATTTTCACAAACAAAGCATATCACATATACTTGGATACACTTTCTATACTGGAGTACAAGTATGATATAGTGTCAAAAATTATACATCATCCAAAAATAAAAATTTATGTTTTGAAATGAAACATAATTCCTACAATTTTTCTAAGAATTTAAATATTTTTCTTACAGATTCTTTGATGCATTACTGGCTAAGGAGAGACGAGGTAGACCATTTAGGTTTCGACCAAGTCTGAGTTACAACGTGGACCTTAGCGAGTTCCTGTGTCCCTTGTGTGAATGTATAAGCAATTCTGTGATACCTATAGTTCCAACTCTTTCTAGTCTTCATAAAGAAAGGCAAGTCAATATTCATCTTCAAAAGTAGATACAGAACACAAAACATTTCAACTAAATCTGAATTATTGCTTATTTTGCAGTTTCATCTACAGAAAACAATTAATAATAACTTATCCAAATTTTCCCTCTTACAATGACTTTAATCTTTTCCTCAAAAACCACTGGGCCAATTTTGATCAACTTTGGGGAAGGTTCCTTGGATTTATCTCCCAAAATGAAGTCCAATGACCATGTTCTTCAAACAAAGTGGCTACTAGGCTAAAAATAGAAAAAGGGGGAATAAAATTTATAAAATCTTCTCTTCTGAAGCTATAAAAGCAATGTTAGCAAAACCTGAAAAAAATATCCTTGGGTTATCCCTTTCCAAAATTGTGTCTGATGACGACAAATTCCGCCAGGCTAAAAATGGAAGAAAGGGAGAATGAAATTAAATTTTTCCCCTGGAATTGCAAAGCCAGTTTAAGCCAAACTTGACAAAATCCTTGGATGGTCCATGTCTAAAATTGTGTCCAATGATCCCAACCTATGTGACCATGAGGTTGCCAGGCTATCAATAGATAAAATGGGGTTAAATTTTTAAAAATTTTAAAATCTGGTCCTCTGAGCCTCGAAAGGTAATTTTAGCCAAATTTAACAGGAATGATCCTTGGAGTGTACATTTCTAAAATTGTATACCATGATTTGTATTAAAACAACTGCCAAGCTAAAAATACAAAAAACTAATCATGTACTTCTGTATTAATCTTAAAAAAACTTTGCTGAAATGATCATTAGATTGTCTTCTATCAAAATTTTGGCTGGCATTCTGATGGCCAACAAAGATGGCTGCCACAGCTGAACTTAGTTTAACACAGGACCTGATGGGAATATCTTCTTGTCTGAAACTTCTCAGCCAATTGCAACCAAACTTTAATGGTCTTTGTAGCGTCTTAAACCAAAATTATGTTCAACATCACCTACAGACAACCAAGATTGCTGCCACAGAAAAACTTAAGTTTAACATAAGATCCTATGTGAAATTAAATTTAAAATCATACTCTCTGAAATTATTGAGCCAGCTGCAACCAAACTGTTATAAAATAAAATCTTTCAGAGATAAATTTTCTCTTCCAAAATTTTGTGCAACATTCCTTCATACCCATACGTGTGAGTTCTTGCCTGACTTTGTACCATACAAAAACTGGTTGTGTTTAATTTGCATCACACGTGATAAAGTTTGTCAGTTATCTGCCCAAGGTTGTTGGTTCTCCCTTTGGTACTCCGGCTTCCTCCACCAGTAAAAATGACTGCTTTGATATGACTGAAATATTGTTGAAAGTGGCATTTAAACCCAATCAAACGAACAAACAAATCCTTTTTTATCAAGAACAAAATTGAATGTGCTGTGAGGTGAGCCATAAGGGCTCCTGATATCTTCTGGTTCTTTATTGATTGAATGTTTTTTTATGTTTTAGTGATCAGAAGAATATATATTTAACATTTAATGATTGGATTGATGGGCTACAGAAAACTGTACAGAATAGCATTGAGAAATCCAGGGAAAATGAAGATCAAGGTTTGTAGTTAGTTTTTTTAACTTTGTGTAAGACTTTGGTCAATTTAGGGACTGATCAGTGAAGCTCATAATGAATAAGTGTTGCTAATCATGGTTTAGTATTGGCATGAAAAATATTCACATTTGTTTTTAAAACCTTTAAACTCTAACATACTTTTCAGAAATTACTATTTTATTTTTGCACTTAAACTAATTAAATATGAAATATATAAATATAAATGATCCTAATGGGTGAAATATCCATAAGATCAGAGCTGCTGAAATCAGTCGGACCGACGGACCACATTTGGCTAGGGTCCGATTACAGTTTTTATATTGTCGGACTGTATGTCCAACAGTATATTTCAGTTGAAGGGTCCGTCAAATGTTTACTTCGGGCCAGTTATCTCAGATTTTTTATGTAAAAAAAAATAAATAAAACTTTTTATCGCAACTGGTCCTTAAGTCATAAACCATTCAGTTGAAATTCGCAGCCACGACCAGAAACCAGTTGTAATATTGTTTTAGATTTATCTTCCTCTGTTGATTTGGAGTTATGAAACAGGGTGTGACTCCCATCTATTTATTAACGCATAATTTATTTAAAAAGGTTTCTTGCTTCCCTTCTTTAAGAAAAGGTATACTTTGAAGCATTTGAACCCTCTTCCTTTAATCCGGGATTAAACAACGATTTATTTGAATGAATAGTGCAGTCGGTTTTTCTATCGTCCCCTTGCCGATGTCATATGGTGTTTTGACCTCCCTAAAAAATGACCCCGGGTTCAATAAACCATATGGAAAAGTGACCCCGGGGTCAAAATACCATATGGAAAAGTGACCCCGGGGTCACTTTTCTTCCATTTTAT
>JAULBM010074387.1:0-10000 GCA_032357055.1 Geukensia granosissima | reverse complement strand
CGCTCCCGCCCAAAACGAAGATGGCCGACCATCAATGTTAAATCTCCGTAGAGAATTTCAGGGGCAGATAATAGTATATAAAACGTTATTTAATGGCGTTAAAAAATAACCGTTTAATGTGGGATAATTCTTTATTTTGATTGAATATAAATACGAAGGCAGAAACGCACAAATAATTTTTTAAAGCTCGAAAATTACACTCCAGAAAAGCCTGACATAAATTATAAACATATATTAGTGACGATACCTCGCGTTTTTAGAGAGGAAGAAACTCTTTAAATGCCCGAGGCAAAACTTAAGATAGCTCATGTTTCTAAAATTATAGCTACAAACGCCCAGTAAACCGCTTGTTTTATATAAAATTGCGACCAGCAAGAGAAAAACTCTTCTATGCTAAGATTAATATTTTTTAACTCATTTTTTTTTCATTCAAGATTTCATAAACTTTTCACAAATATTCCTGTAATTAAAAAAAATTATCTTTCGTATAACAAGCAAGAACAAGAAGCTTTCAAAATAGAGCTTCAGAAAAAGAAAGCCATCAAATAGTACAAGGTTGTACAATTATGCCACATCAAGTGTAAAGTATGATCATTTTATTTTCCTTTAATTTTTTTAACAAATATCAATTTTCTCTAATGCCGTAGTAATGTTTTATGCCTTTCAAACATATACATGTATATAAGACAAGATAATTCTTAACAAGAGGAAATATATTCTATTCGTATATTTACTCTAGCTCTGGTAGGGTTCAATTATTGTTGTATTCCGGACAATAAAATCTATGTATATAGTAGATGGATATGTACTCCGAATAATCAATAAGCACACCGAATATTCTTCATCTACCACTTATAGTAAACGAGAAAAAGGCCTAAGCACGAAAACTTGATCCTAGTCAGTGGACCGTGAAAATGAGGACAAGGACAAAAGACATGTGGCAGACTGACATGTAATTCTAATAATCAATAAGCACATCAATTATTGTTGACCTACCTTTTATAGTAAATGAGAAATAGACCTAAGCATGAAAACATGACACTAGTCAATGGACCGTGAAAGTTAGGTCAAGGACAAAAGACATGTGCAAACCGACATGAACTCCATATGATGAATATGCATACCCAATATTATTGACCTGCCATGTATAGAAACTGAGAAATGGATCTAAGCATGAAAACTTGACGCTGAGTGTGTAAAGTCACTGAACCATGCAAATTATGTCAAGGACAAAGATCACATGATTAATCAACAATTTCATAACACGAACCATATGTACATCAAATCTGGTCCTCCATTGTTTAAAAGTGACAACAATAAAAAGTTAAAAAAAACAACTAACGCCGCCGCCGCGGCCGGAAAATAACACCTAAGTCTCGCTTTCGCGGCTTCGTCGCAGACGAGCCAAAAACTATTCATATTTGTTACAGTAAATGTCTAGTGTTAGAAGAGCCGAGAATTAAATTGAAAGGTTTCTTTAGGAATATTATTTCTGTCAGATTATTATCATTTTTTGTCAGCCAAATTAATTTTGTCGGGTTAGATGACTTTTGTAAAGATCCACCTCTGGCAGATCATTTTTATTCCTCAAATATCAGACAGCAAATATAATTTTTTTTAGCCACAAGCCTTAAACCACACACGTAATCAAATGTTTTTCTGTCTACTCAACCTTTAAAATAACCAGTCTCGACAAAACTGTTATTTTAAGATTCTTATCCGAAGGTCCATGGTGTTTAAAGGAGTGTTTTTACTTTTGGCTAAGTGATATTTAAAAATACTATGCGCACATTCTCGGATGTCGGGTAATCATGCATTACGTCAAAAAGCATAAAATGGAGGATAGTCGTATGACATTTATACAAGAGGATCGAAATGGCTTTAATGGTTTGAAGACCTCTTAGTAGAAAAATCGTCTAATGGCGATGGATTCCCATTATCATGTTAAATCTCTTTGCTCGTTGTTGATTTTCTTCTGCTGCTTTCATTTTTGATCCATCTATAAAAATCTGAGAAAGATATTTCGTCCTTCCAAGACAATGGATTCTAGATCCGCTAGAAATAACATAAATGTCTGTAGACAAGTAGGTTTATGAGTTTTCTTTCACCAAGATCCTTGAATGTTGTGCATTTGTTAATTTCTGTTTTAAAGATTTAACGGAGTATGACTTTGTGTGGTACGGCCTTAGTCCACATAATTTTCGGTTAAATTCAGATATTGCCGAAATTCTTATATTTCTGATACATTTCAAAGTTTAATTATTTGAACATGTCAATGGTTATTTATGGTCATTAATTGAGTATTTGTCAAAATTATAATTTTTATGCAATTTTGGGGTCTGGGAACTACTAGCACTAGGTACCGTTTTCTCTTTTCTTATTTTTTATTGTTTTGAAGCACATCACTGAAAAAATCAGGATGGCAGAGAATTGCGCTCTGTATTTAACTTTAGTAATTCAAAATACAGCCTTATGAAGCAGCTAAAGTTGACGTTAAAATACTTCAAAATCGTATAAACATGTGGATCGCGTTTTTCTTGCGTGTATTTCATATCCTTTTCGTTTTTAATAAAATGGTCTTTATGCCATATTTTAATCAAAAGCTAGTTTCAGCAAGATTTGACTACCATGTGATCCATAATCCTACAACATTTAATAAAATATACGTAATTTCAAATTTTTGGATTTTTTTTCGAATATTTATTTAATGGTAAACTTTTTGAAAATGAGATAATTGATGATCTTTGAAATTACTCTTAAATTTTGGACTAAAATCTTCTTTTATCGTATTAGTTACCAGTTATGAAATACAAAATTACCAATGTTAAATATATATGGAAAATTTAGGTATGCTATATGTATATGCCGCATTTACTAAAATTCTAAAACACTGAAAATACGGAAAGGCCTCGAAAAGTAACGCACTAAATAGTTGTCCCTGCCATCGGATTTGGCATCCCATTTCGATTTATTTGGACTTCAGTGATTCTTTTGCTGTTTTTTGAATCTTTGACTTCCTATGTTTCGGTTCTAATGCTACTGATGAGAGGTTACTCCTTGAAATGCACATATAGCATACCTTAATTTTCCCTATTTCTTTAACATTGGTAATTTTGTATTATGTAATACTACCATAGCATGTAGGAGGTGAAAATCCATTTTGAACCAAAGCCATATATTTATGCACTTAATATTGTAACATTTATATGCTAGTGGACCTGTAGTGGCCGAGGGTATTCACCAGCTTAGTTGTATGACTTGCCTGACATGAAATTCCTCAAACGATGTTTTAGAGAATTATGCTACATTTCATAAAATTCTACAACACTTAAATACGGAAAGGCCTCGAAAAGCATTGCACTTAGCAGGTGTCCCTGCTGTCGGATTTGGCTTCCCATTCCGATTCGTTTGGCTACGTTCGTCATCGTACGTTTTGATTCTAATGCTACTGATGAGAGGTTACTCCTTGAAATGTACATATAGAATACAAAAATTCTCCATTTTCATTCAAAATTGGTTATTTTGTATTCTGAAACCACCGATTCCATGACTCTTCTGGTTGATCAGGAGTCCTCGAGGGTATTCGCCAGCCCCGTTGCCAGACTTGTCTGACATGAAATTTATCAAACGATATTATACAGAAATTTGCTGCATTTGTTAAACTCTAAAATACGCAAAAGCTTCGAAAAGTATAGTACTTAGAAGTTCCCCCTGCCATCGGATTTGGCTTCCTATTTCAATTTGTTTGATTTGAGTGTTTCTTTTGCTATGTTTGGATCTTGGACTTCCTACGTTTCGATTCTAATGCTAGTGATGAAAGGTTACTTCTTGAAACGTACATATAGCATACGATAATTCTCCATTTTAAATTCAGTATTGAAAATTGTATTCATCAGAGAAGCCATTCATTACCCTGTTTTGATGGGCCTTCTTACTGTTTTTCATAAACTATGATTAATATCAACAAAGTAACTTATCGAGCAATTGATGCCCATAGATTTACCATCTGTTTGCCAAAGATCGTATTGTCTAATAGTACAAAATGAATATGCCGGCTTTCCGTCTGCACGTAGTTTCCTGTCTCCCAATATTCGTTTCCGAGCATACCTGATGAAGTTTATTTCAGAAAAGCGCTTCGTTTGTAGTAAAGTTTAGGCATTTGTTTTTTTTTAATATTTTACAGAAGAAATTCGATTACTGTAAGCATAACATGTTATGTCTAATTTGAATATTTTTCATATGGGTTTCCTTTAAATAGTAACTGCATTTTGCAACATAGGAATACACAACGAACTATTGTGAATGACTTGTCACTATGATAGGAAAAGTGTGTGAAGTAGAGTAGTATAATGTGAAGAAGAATCGTAAATGGAAATAGTGGTATAAGGAACAGAATTTAGTTTTAAAAAAACATCAAATGAATTTTTAACCCCAAAAGATGAAGAGGAGTTTTCATATTCATAACAGAACGTTGTTGTGGTAACATGAAGTATACGAGTAAACGTTGAAACGCACAGCAGTGTTTGTGTTCTCTCTCTCGCCCTCACATTTTGGTGCTGTGACCGATGGATAAGTTGTGTACAACTTGAAGTAAGACTAGTAATGTTGTGTTAAATCAGCTGCAGAAGCTCGAGGAACTCAGAAATTCGGTGGAAGCATTCAGCACAATCACGACTTTGAAACTACTGAAAGACCAACAACATTTTAGATGATTTTAGATGTGCTCGAGTTGCAGGATATCGAAGAAGAAATCATTTCCGCTTCTGAATTTTCATTTGAGTTAGATGTGAAAGACTTTTTCGGGCATTTGCTGAATCTGAAGACTCCAAGGTAAAGGAAAATTTCGAATTTATGCATTGAAATGGTGACATTTAATTTGATCTGAATATTGTACTTGATTTGCTGCTAGATGATGACAATCAGCATAACGCTGACAGCATGATTACAGTCCACAACATGTCAACAATTTCTAACGTTATTACCAAGACCATGTGCCATTTGGTGGACAGAAAGCGGAGATCTATTACTATATTACGTTTAACTGAAAAAAATAGGAGAATGAAGACGCTTGTCATGTTTCACAAAGCTAAAAAGATGGGATTGAAGAAGAATACCAGATAGTGATAGTTGATAGTTGGTTGCTTATCGTCCAGTGGCAAATATTTCATGCATATTTAGGACGAGAACAAGTTAAACAATTATCAATATCGAAAAAGGAGGTGATGGGTAGGGACATAAAATTTAGCCTTTTGTAGCGGCATAAACCTTCTCTTTTTCGAAAACTACAAAAAAGGTCGTTTACGTGCAAGGAGCGTGGCACTCTCCAAACACGTCACCCACTATGCTCAACGGCCAGGCTTTCTGTATTATAACCTGGCAGCCCCCCAACGAGAGGGCCTCCCCTATCCGCCACCTGGGGTTCGCGCTGGGTCAGCTCTGTGGGTCGAGCCGTGGAGACCGCTATGGTGCCCAGAGAAGAATACCAGAGAAAGGTGCAAGAGCCAAATACATAACGGTTTACGAAGAGAGGTGTTTTAGAAAATCCAAACAGCTTTAACCAGGACGGACGCGAAATAAAAACAAATTGATATGGAGATTGCATGATATTTTTACATGGTTTCATTTGTTTGAAAACGAGTATGATTGAGAAACCAACAGATTTTCTTGCCATTCTCATGACATTTCGCTTTTTCTTATGGACACTGAGATTAACGAACACATCGTTTGACATAAACTGCTATTAAAATTGAGTAAAACCGCTCATCTGTGATGGTATCATTTCTATTGTATTTGATTGCATTTTTTTAAGGCCCGGAGAATGTCGGAAATTTCTCGAGGCAAGTTGTCCCTGAACGCCGCGATTGTAACATACGCACGGCAATGTTGCTGTGGTAGCATGTAGTATACGAGTAAACGTTGAAACGTACAGCAGCGTTTGTGTTCTTTCTTTCGCCCTTCCATTTTGGGCCCGGTTTACGGCATCAAAAGGTATGGGCGAGAAAGAACAGAAACACTGATGTACGTTTCAACGCTTACTCGTATACTACAGGTGCATTTTTCAGCTTCAGCCTTATTATTTTAGACCGAAAGCTTGATTTCATATGGTTAATACTGTAATAGCTGCCTCATTGACAAACATCATGCCACATCTCCTTTTTTATCAATTTTTCCAATTTTTTTAAAGTTTGGTCCCGCATAAAAAAGGGCTTCGAATTAGAATTCATTTCTTTATGTTTACGACTTCCTGTTTTTTTTTTACAACAACATAACCGTGAAAAAATGGCGTTGAGAGAAAACCCATTAAAATTTTACGTCTTAAATTTAAATATTGGCGTGAACCATTTCAAAACATAAAGAGTACATTTCCTGAACTAACATTTTTAAAAAGAAACGTTGTAGTGTAACGTTTCATTTTTTTACATGTATTAGTATTTTATTTTCTGGACTTTTTTTTGTCTTGATCGATGGTTTTATTCATCCACGGGACATCTACATATATGACATTTTATATCAAACTATAAAGTAATATAACATTAAACGGAAAATTCGGATTCAAGTACTTTATATCAGATGAAGCCACTTGTGACGTCAATAAAGCTAAAAAAACATTTTGCAGTTACCCTTAGTAACATTGATGAATAGAAGCACGTTAATCGAACTTGTCAAATGTATTAGATTTACTGTTTGCTTTCAGTTGCATCGCTTGCTTGTTTCTTAAATCTTAATTGTGGAATGAAAACTAATTTGATAAAATGCATCTTATTGTAGAATATAAAAGGAACTAATATAACATTTTCATGTATTGCAATCTGTGTGCTAAAGAATTTACTTCTAGTAATGTATCAGCTATTAATAATTCTGTAACTGTGGTTACAAGGGCTTTAATTTCAATAAACTTTATATTTTCTGCCAGGCTACATTTAATCATGTGGTAAGTCTCAATTCAAAAGAAGCTTAAGATTGATTTCGGATTAATCACATTTAATTATTTCAAGTATAAATCAATAATGAAATACATTATGACATGTATGAAAAGTTATAATTTACAATAAGTTCATTGGCTAGGAGGGTCTACCATGCAACCCTTCCCTTATCTGGACCCATCCTCACCAACTTTTTAAATTCGGATTTATACATTTTTCATATTTTAAATGTTAACAAGCTTAGTATTGGGACGTTTTTATGTTTTATTGTGCATTTTGTACCCCACTCTGTTATCATGCCATAATCGTTTCACGGAAATCAATTGACATGTAAACATATATCAAATCATACAAATTTAGTTTTTCTCCATTTTTGTGAAACGTTGAATTAATTGTAAAATATGAGATGTAGCATGATTGTCCACGAGATCGCCATCCACCATCCACCAAATGTCAGTCGAAATTTACTTCTACGGGCTCATTACAGTCTCAATTAAGAACCGGAGTATATAAAATAACGGAAGCTGTAAAAGCCACCCCCCAAAATACCCCCCAAAACAAAATGTGAAACTATAATTAAAACACGCCAATCTACCTAATCTGAAATTGAAAAAAATGGTAAACAAATGACAATAAATGACTATTTAAACAACGACAACCACTGGATTACCGATTCTTGGTTTGGGAGATGCACATTAAGTATATGGCGGGGTTAAACCAGTTTGTGAGTGCCTGGGAGAGTGGTGTGACAAAACTGCAATGAAAACATACTTATATAAATCGGTTGAAATTGATATAACTTTTGAGATCGATACTGAAAACCAACAACAAATTCAATTAAAACTAATACATGATGCAACAAAAATATCGACCTCGCAAAAGTACTTGCAGATGTTGTCTGCTAGTTCAAAACCCAAAAAGTTTGGCAATTACCAATAAAAAATATATAAGCAATACGTAGAAAATGTTATCACAAATATAAACTGTTTACTTCCGTTTTAATTTTGTTTGGGCTATAAACTTGACTTCTATGAATTATTCTGTATATTGGGCATCATATACGTCCAAGCAACCTATGCTTAAATGTTATTCATCTCCAAATTATATGAAAATGTAACTCTACCCCTAGGAAATTTAATCAAATCTATTCAAAAACCAGTAATGTATATTACAGGAAATTGTACCCTGATATAGTTATGTATTGAAAACGGCATCAAAAAAGTTCTTATAATAATGTTGTTTGTCTCAGATCTACACAATCCAAACCTGATTGTGCCCAAAATAAAAGTTTGATAATAGTGGTTCGGAGCAAAACTATTGTTTTATAAGATGTTCATTTGTATCTTGTTTTGCTGTTTCTATTTTTCTGGTGTTTTACTTTTAAGTGACTCAACTTTTATTTGCCAAATTTTATTTGTTAAGCTGTTAACAGAGGAAGTGAATGAAAACCAAAGGGCAGGGAGAAATCGTTAAGTCGGAAAACAGACAAGACCATGGCCAACAAAATGAAACGAAAGAACCAAAGACAAACATAGAACACACAACACTACACTGAAAACTAAAGCTGGAATAACATGATCCCTACAAAAACTGGGCGAGTTCAGGTGATCCGGAAGAGTAAGCAACTCCCGCTCCACTACTGGCACCCGTCGTGTTATTAAGTAGACAAAGCCGGTGTAAAGTCACAATCAGTGAAAGTCACAAACGGTATAGAAACGGATTTGTATTCACGACAATATGAAGACATACGTTGTCATTTGTAAAATGGAACTATCGTATCGGTCAACCAAATTTTGATAGCGACCGAAAAACCGAAGAGATGACTGTAATCTTTCCTGGAGAAACCATTAGCTCTCAGCTTCAACCCTGTATCCATAAAATCCTGAGAGGCAGCACAAGAGCTGGAGTAGTGTATCAACTGAGAAATATACTCGGCATGCAGGTGTGGCTGAATGTTGCTAGACATGAACGGAAAGTTTACTATCGGAAAATCAGTCATCTCTCTTGTCGTAAAGTTTTGATCTTAACCCGCCCCTAATGTCAATTTCTAGGTGTAAGTCTGGTTTTTATGTTACTATTTTTTACAATCGTGTTTACAGAATTAACTCTATTTGACTATAATACTTTTTTCTTCTGAAGGTAATATAAATGCATTTAGTACTGGATTTAAAAAAGATACAAACCTTTAACAATACAATTATTATTATTTTAGGTTTGGGTCAACGACCCTGATAATGGATCTCTTTCTGTGACGATTTATGGACCAAAGTCCCACAGTGTTTTAGAGACATGTGTAGTATACACAGGAGATAATCTGTACGAGGTGATATATGAGGTCAAGCATCCAGGAATTTATATTATTTGTGTGCAGTGGTCAGAAGAAAATGTACCGAACAGTCCTTTTACATGCAGAGTGACATTTTAAAAACACTCGATGTTAACATTTTACAAACAATTATTTATATCTAGACGTACATTATTACGCCTTTGAAATGTAAAAATATGCTTTCTTGGACAACAAAGAATCAGTTTTGATAGTACTAAATATAAATATTGCCTTTATCATCAATGTTGCCTTTTAGAATGAAACTGAATTTTCAATAATAATAATATGATACTTTTATTGTATGTTTTAACTAAAATCAAATAAGCATTAATAAATTATTGGAATGTATATAATACTCATCTGGAAATGAGCATTTGAAAATCTTGTACGAAAACTGATTAATGTTTGAATTTTTTAATTGTTTGTTTAATTGTTTCTTTCTTTTTCCATGTTTTGAATCTAAATATAACAGTCGATAAGTGTCCAATGGACACTATGCCCCGCCAATGATAAGAAAAGTTTTGAAATACAATTAATGCATGTAGTATATTGCTGACTTTAGATATTATTTTTACCAAAGAAAATCAAATTCCACAACGAAAATTCAAAGTCGATGACCAATGACCTCAGGGTCACGGCATCCTTTTTGTACCAAAATGTTGCAGTTCATATCACCTTGTAATTTGTGTTTTCATGCTGACTAAGAATATATGTGGTTTAGGGGTGGGGATCTGAATGGTTTTTGAGATAA
>JAULBM010074376.1:0-10000 GCA_032357055.1 Geukensia granosissima | reverse complement strand
TTCGGGGCCTTTTACAGCTTCTATTATGGTATGGACTCTGGTTCATTGTTGAAGGCCATAATGGGACCTGTAGAAGTCAAATTTCTACGATCACTTGGTGGGTGGCTGTCTCATGGACAATCATGCCACATCTCCTATTTTTATATTATAAATTAAAAGATCAAAATGGCTGTAGAACATCTTCATTTTCATACAACAGATAACAACTCTGCAAATAAGAATAACAAGTCTACTCAGAAATCTCAAAGGAATTTTACCCTTAAGGAACTATAGGTACGGAAAGTCCCTAAATTTGGTAAAAATTTTGTCATCATTTCGAATATTTTCAATATAAGTTTAACATTTTCTGTAAATATATAGATATATCCGTGGGACAAGTATGGACACAGGACCCCTGACATTGTGAGGATGGGAGACAGGCACAGTCAGGTGACTTAGTGAAATATGGTTTTGTTGCCTTTAAAAAACTATATCTCATCTCTTGGGGCTTATTTATACTTCAAAAGCGACGTCGCACAAAATCTCTGGGTATTTCTTCTTGTGATTTGTTATGCTTTTGATCTCAGCGAAAAAATCGCGCACCAGTCGCGAAATGTCGCGCCACGAAGTATTAATGAGCTCTAACACTAGAACGTACAGGCTAACACTACATACATGTATACGAATAAAATTGAAACTTGTTTAATTTAAAAGTGTTAAGTAAGTGTTTTATGCATTGTCTAAGAATCTTCCAATCATTTTATTCACATGTTGTCATTGCTCAGAACTATTTTCATTATTTTAATCCTCAACAGAAACTCATATCCAAACAATTTTATGCGGTTGTCTCGTGTTCTTTGTGCGTTGTAACCATTTATAAAGTTACCAAAACACATCTCCTTTTCAGCGCTTTTTTGACAAAGACACCTTTTTGTACCAAAATGAGTGTCGTATATTATCTTTCGATCGATAAATTAAGTTTCATTTATGGTTTAGTTTCCAGTTTATTGTAAATAAAATGGACGCGGTTATAAAGGAAAATGAATTAATCTCTTGCTGTTCTTCCTCAACATATAGTTTCAATAAATGAGCTGTTTGAAAAAAAAGGAATTCTACTGACTGTCGAATTGCGTGTAAAGCTGAATCTATAAAGTTTAAATAACACCATTCTTCGTCTTCAACTTTTTTTTAGACGATCTTTTTTCGTCTTCACTTTTCTATCAGAAAACAATAAGGCACTTAAATTATATATATTGATTGAATAAATGGTATTCTTTGTAGGTAATAACAGGTTAGGTTTGATTGGAGCCATTTAGGTTAATAAAAAGATCTCTTTGTCAGGAAAATTCTATCTTTCCCTTAAATATCCAAGACTTTTCTCAATGTCCGTTTAGTTGCATGCATATGGTAGATAATGGTTTGACTGCTTATTTAAATACGGACATCAAAAGAAGGCAAAACAATTTGTATTAAGATTTACTAGAATGGTGAGAAGGTGACAAACTGTTTGTCATTGAAGATGAATCGTATTTTCTTACGAATGGCATATGTGCGAGTGCAAACAAAACCCTGGCGAGAACCCGATGATCCGGCATCGAATCTCAAAATAGAGGTATGCTCTTTGGTAAGTCAATTTAATTAAACTAACTCCTTCGGTAATGATCAGATGGTTCTTTGTAACTATTGTTTTTACTGATGTAATTCAATTAAGGGAACTAATGGGACGTCAACTTGTTGATTCAATGTTGCGATGGCCTTCAAGATAGTTCAGCTCAGTTAATGACTTTGAATTGTTAAATTTCCGTGGAACATAATAATATTATAAGGAATTCAAAGATAACAAAGGGGCAGACATTTCTTTTTTGCAAAACTCCAGGCAAAAATTTCCCACCGGAGGGAATAATCTTTTCAAATAAAACATATCCAATATACGCTATTACATCTGTATTTTTTTAACTATAAAGTTTATTCACATTATTGAAACCTATTCTTTACCCATAATTATAACTACATGTATGTAACTTTCTGTAATAGATGCATGACCATGAGTAAGAAAATTAGTCGGATACTCAACTGCTCAAGTTTTTAGTGATAGCGGATTCATAGCAAGTTCCCTATCTTGACATATCAAAATGGCGCCACTCTGAATAAATCGGAAATTTGCGAGGAAATTTTATCAGTAAAGTTTGACAAACAGAACCGTCTCGGCATTATCCAAGATATATTTATGTTTAAACATTGTCGCCATTAACTTTATTTGTACGATCGTTAGAAACAGGTAATATGCGAGCACTTTGCGGCTTTGAAGTGAATATAAATAAAATTGGTACTCGGCAACATTGTCTAAATATTCATTTAATCCTGCAGTATCACAAGTTTGAAAAATGACAAAGAAACGATCTTTTCGGCATAAGATTGAAATGGCGCTACTCTGAAAGTTAGTCTGGTTGACCCATGACCTGGTTTTCATATTTTTGTGGATGTATTAGGAAAGAGCCTGGGCACCATTTGCTCAATATCACAACAGTTTTAGAAGACATAAGTATGCTAGTACCATAATATTACCAACGTTTGGCGTGTTTGCACCCGGTCGGATTAAGCCAAATCATTAAAATTGGTATTTGCTGTTTCTCCGCTAAGCACGCAGCATTTAGGAGATCTAGAAAGAGCAAAAACTAGTCCGTCCACAATCACATAAATGTGTCTGGGTAAAGTGGCATTCTTACAATTATGAGCTAGCTCGTATAAATCTCCGGTTCAGCGTGTCAGTCTAACCATAAAACAGAATTCATTCTTCATTCATTAATATGCTCTCGTCTTGAATAAATATTAAAAAAAAATATTTGCCACTGGACGTTAAGCACCATTCAGTAGATCAATCAGAGCTTAAGTACATTGGAAATGAAAGAATATCAATTCAAGGACCCACAGAATTCAGAATTGCTGCAATATCAAGTTTTATTTAAAAAAACGCAGCATGAATAAGAGGGTGGTACAAGAGGGTCCCGCGCACGGACGTACGAGAAATAAAATGTCATTTCACGAGGAACGAAAAATTAGAATATGGCTTTCACGTTGCATTTTTATCAAGACACGAGAAATACGACAAATAACGACCCTCAAGCACGACAACACGTGAAATATATATATATATAGATTATTAAATGGCTTTTTTCATATCACATACTATATCAGCCCATGGCCATGATATCAGCCCGAGACCTTTAGCTCGAGGGTTGATATTGGCAAAGAGCTGATGTAGTATGCGATAAGAAAAAAACCATTTTATAAACTGTTTATCATATGCTTCATCTGCTTCATTTAAAAAAGAAACTATGGCAATATCATTTTTATTATCAGTGCCAATTGATGTAAATGACATACATATATAACATCACTGAAATATAAACTGACAACACAGTTACTAAGTAGAAAACACAGGAGAACTCTGAACTAATTTGTCATGAAACAATTTGGATTTTTTTAAGTTAAGTTATGGTTTTATCTACTTTGGAAAATTATTGTTACATTCCCTGTTGTTTTGGTATCACAAAACAGTTTCACTTTTCGTGTTTTTGTTTTTCATATCATCTGGGCAGACATATTGTGTCATTCTCGTCACTTTCATGCACTATATCTGCTTCCTCGATCCATTCTTTATCAATGTATAAAGCAAATTTGTGGAAATTTGATCAGATATGACAAATTTATGCTGACGATAAACAATTAAATTTTAAATACCAGAAAGAACACCGGAATCGAAATTCCGGAAATAGATGTGTTATCGCATGGAAGTTATCGCATGCTTGTTATCGCACGGTTATGCAGCAATTGTATGCAATATAGCGAAAGTAGCTTTTCATCAGAAAAAAGAAAATTTTATTATACCGTGCAATTTTCATTGTATTACTTATAAGTATATGATAAAGGTTATTATTGTAACACCATTTTAAATATTGTATTCTTGAGTATCAACAGAGACTTTTTGCTCAATAATTTACGACCATGCCAGTCATTATTGTGCACATTTTGTCCTACATGCTGTCGATACAATTTTTTTTAAATTTTTGCACATCCATAAAACCTTAATTTATTTGGCTATTAATGATATATTTACTTAACCCAGCCGGAACTGTTTTGATTTATGTCGTAGCTGGTTTGTCATTAAGTTTGTTTGAATTTGAATTAGCTGTCAGAAACAAGTATTTTTGTCTTGATCGTTACATCTTGTTGTCTTTTGTTTTCGTGTTAGTGTCTGCGTTCTATGTATCGAAAAATTAAAAGTAAAACCTTAAACAGTTGGTTTTTAAAGTTTGATTTTAATGCTGTTTTATCAAATCACTGTGCCAGCTTAAGGGAAGGGTTAAGTACTCACAAAGAATTTCACCCCACCTCATACTTATGCGACTGTGCGACTGTCCCAAACCAGACCCTGTAATCAAGTGGATATCGTTGTTTAAATGTTTAAGTGTTATTAGTTTTGTATTTTTTACTTATTTGGCCGACAGTTCTTATATTTGAATACCATCACATTTTATTTTTTTAGCCTTTTACAGTGGCCGTAGGTTGTGGACATGTGTTAATTATTGAAATCCTTGTGGCAACCTGTAGAAGTTTGAGATTAACACTTTTCAAATTGCTGTCTCATCGACAGACATGCCACGTCCACCTATTCTATCTAAATTTAGACCAAACTGCTGCATTAGATTAATCAAAGACAGCATATAAGGAGACTAAAACAATAGAAATGTAGCCGAAATGCATAATTACTATCTTATTGCCATGTAATGACTTTTAAATATTAATCCAGGACAGTTGACTTGTTATTTGGTTTGATGACGATTTTAACACCGCTCTGACAAACATGTTCAATTCTGATACATATTTTGTGTGCTTGTTGGAAGCCAAAATCCTGTTTTCCACTGCTTGTCGTTATTTTTTTGGTATATCTGATTCACATTTTACTTTTGAATCTATTCTTGGTCGTTTATTGTTACATTCGAATATTTTATATTTATTCTTTTAATCTTTAACATCTTGTTCAGAAAGTGGATCCTTGTCCACTGTTGAAGACCGATAGGTAACCTATAAATCATAACATGTTTGTAATTTCCGCAATAATGGATGACTCTTTTAACCAAATATACAAAATCGATTACTAATCAATGGTCAAAATTATAATTTCAGCAAGGACAAGGATCGTTACGTCACGGCTCATGTTTTAATAAGAAATGGACAAGAAATAAAAAGTTTCTAATAGCGGTTTTTTATCGGTTATCTTGAAGAATGTCTCTAGAAAATAATTTCAACATAATAATTGGTTTTCAACACATGAAACAGATCGTATAAAACAACAAAATCAAACTTTGCACAATTAAAGATATATCAAGTTCAAATGTGTCGTCGGAAAATTTTCTTTCTTTTGTGCACTTACACCTATTCTGAAAGAAACACCTTCGAAATTTTAGGATTTTTCCAATAATGTTTAATTTTGTAATACACCAATGTAACCCTGTTTTTTTGCCTAAATAATTCTAAATGTAGATGGTGTCGTTTTCGCATTTAATCCGTATTCTGTCGTCTTTATATTGTACCTAGACAATTAATTTACAAGATAAATTTTAATTGGAAAAGGTTTTTGTATCTACTATTAGTATGAATGCAACTGCTTGTGCAGCTTAGGTAAGAGAGTATACCAACTGCCCAAAGTCGTTGATTTATCGCTAGTAAGATGTTTTGATAGCGGTTTGGATTATTGTAAATTGACGAACAAAGGTTTTCGACACACTGTTATAGTTGGACCTTTCGCCTTGCACTAGCAGTCATGATCTTATGCTTCGATTTTGTTTGCTTTAAATTAATTTTTAATAAGCTTACCTGATCAAAATTAATTCAAAAACGCGTTGAATGCATTGATAATTTGTTCAGGTTCTACATAATCTATTATTAGCTGCTGTATAAGTTCAGCTTTATTACGCAGTTTAAGATAGAATTTGTAGCAAATTAGATGGTTCTGATATCGAAACCATTAACCCCATGAAATATGTCACTAGTATTCATACAAATCGTAGCACAGTGAAATTTTCTAAAAAAAATAAAAAAACTAACAATACATTTAGTATCGACTGCTTCAAGTTGTGACTCATCACGAGTTGTACTACAAGTCATATTGCGAAGCCACTAGTGAAACAGGAGTATCTTAGATCACCCTTATGTTTACTGTTTTCCTTATATCTCAAGCATTAATTGTATATGCAGTATTTTTGTACTGGTGATTTTCTATGTGATTTTATGGAAATTAAATTGTCTTTCTTCTGACTTCATAATTTTCATCGTTCCTTTTGCTGTCTTCTAATTTTTGTCATTTCGACTTCGTATGTTTATGAAATATTAAGAGCTACGTGTTTTGGTGTTTTATAGAATTTAGCCTTTATAGTATAGGAACGTTAATAATTGTTGTGTGATAAAAAGATATATGTTGTGTCATTCGTGTTTATCTCTTTAATTACCGACGAATACGTGTTCTCTTCTTTACCAATCTTTTAATGTATTCCATTACACTTGAATAAAAAAGGCAAATGTTTGAAAACTAAAATAATACATGTATTATTTTAATTGATATATTTTGTCAACTTTACTGCAAACAGTTTTTCATGTATATAGTATAACTCACTTTTAACAATCTACAATCTCTAAAACAGCAATTTGAAAGTAGTTTACTACCATTTTGAGACATTTTCTTATAAAAAAATAAACATTTCAACTCCTTATATTATTTTGGTTTGATATCTTTTAAATTTCACGCCTGTAAATAAAAGTTTGAAATTACAACTATAAAAAATGTTTTAAAATGTATAAAAATGTATTGTCTCCGTTCTCTTGATCTTGTATGAACCCGGTCATCAACGTGATTCGAATTTGGTTCTTCGGCTTTAAAAACGTCTCGATCAAGCACTTCGTCAATATTATTCCGTTTTAGTCCTCAAAAAGACATTAAGCGTTATATATTTTTAGTTTTTCATGTACTTCAAACGTTAAATCTTATATATTTTTGATACAAGTAATTTTTTACATTCAGCAGTGCCATGTTTAACCACTTGTAAATCGACACAATGGTTGAACTATTATTGAATATTGGATCGAAAAATGAATGGAGAAAATCGCAATGCGAAGCAGATAATATGTTACGGATCGCTGAACTTCCATTGAAACAAATATTTAACAAAATGAATCAATAAGATTTAAATGATTGTCATATTTCCAGAACACCTTAAATGTGTGATTCTGATTCATTGTAAATTTTAAACTCCACCCATTATTTTACCATCGAAGTAGTTTTGATATTTTTAATACCACAATATATGTTCATGATATGACCCAAGAGAACTTTGAAGAGATTTGGTATCTTTTGCTGTTTAAACTACTTTGCTTTTGCTTTCCAAAATAAAGACGCATCCCTGTCATGAGATACCAACATCATCAATTAACACCGATTGAAACGATTTTGTATGGCATAATAATACAAATTAACGAAACTTCACGGTTGACTTTAAATAAAGCACTCATTTATCAGTGTAATATCCAGTTTTGGACATTGCTTGACTTAGAACTAAATGGAAGTTATTATTGACAGAAAAACTACCTTAATTTAAATAAATATAACAAAGAAAGAGAAGTAATAAAATGGCAAGAAAACAATCCAATAGCCAAAGCTCATCCATTGGGACAGGTAGTTCAAACCACCTTTTTCTTTTGGTATAATGTAAAAATTAAGATAAAAAAATTTTGAAGACATACTATACCAATCACACCGGAGCGTAATCCAGAAAATGGCCAGCAGGTTAATGATATCAAAACCAAAAACAAGTAGAACAAAGGTACATCCGATTAACCAAAAACAAGAAGAACAAAGGTACATCCGATTAAATGCTCTGGATTTACAGAAACCAAGCTCGGTTGTCTTTGCAGGATTACAAAATATATAGTCCTGTATCGTAAAAATAATGATGATATGACATGCCAAATAAATACTTGTGTATAGTGGCAATGAGATTGTCCACAGTAGTCCTTACGCACTCAAGTCGTAAAGTTGAAACAACAATGTCATAATTTTATCCTTAATGGATAAATTTAAGATTGGTTTTACAAATCTAATTTTCTGGTCACGACAATATTAATTGCATGAGTTGAGAATATTTTTAAGCAGTATATTCAATTTCAAAACAAATTGACTGCCTGTTTTGTTCTGTAATCTACATTTTGAACAAGATGTTAAAGGCATCACAAGAATGAATATAAAATATTAGAATGTAACAATAAACGATGAAGAATAGATCGAAATCAGTTATCAACAAAACAACGACAATCAGTGGAACACAGGTTATTTGCTTCCAACAAGCACATAAAGTATGCATCCGAATTAGACATGTTTATGACAGTGCAGTTAAAAGTGTTATTTTAGTGTCCTTCTGAGAAAAGTTTTATATTAGATTAAATTAGGATACTTCCGAACATTCATAATCCAAGACATGCATTCATTTTAAAATTCAATACGTAAAACCTTAAGTTCATATATTCTTATTTACTTTTGAGTAATCAAGATTAATATATTTTTATTCTTAAAATAATTGGAATAGTATGCAATCACTGACTTTTCAATTAGAATTCCTTAACTTTTTCTGTATACAACAAGACCGTTGTATTTAATATCTAAAGATGAAACACGAAATAACTGCTATTAAACTTCTAATTATGTAGCGAAATGGATCAATGTGAACTTTAAAAACTTCACATCTAGTTCAAGATTCCTTACTAATAATCAGAAAAAGTGAACACCACCTTATCTCGAGGATCTAAATATCACACAATTACAGTTTATCTAAAATAAATAAATTTGCAAAATAACATGAAAAAAACCTGTCCGATATATTAAATTCCGTTTGTTGTTCTCAGTTTTACAATAGATTGGGTAGATTGTCGTATTTTTGTGAGAAGTTACACATTTTGTTTTTCCGGTAGCTTTTTACAACTTTATTGAAGGTATTGACTCTCTACTAAATACCGTCATTGTACCTGTAATTTCAAATTTTATTGGTAGATGGCTGTCTTTTGAGTAATAATGCCCATCTCCTACCCTATGTACATTAATAGTTTTTAAAGGTAATGGTCCTCAAACAGATATAGGCTATCTCATTGTAAGCCCCTCCAAAGAAAGGCAACTTATAAACTGGTATTCTTCTTTACATTATTATGGCATCGGGTGTAAAAACTGCTTCGTGAAGTTTCAACATGCTGTAAGTTTTTTTTAAACCAATAGAGTTAAAGATATGTTAAAATATTCACACGAACAAGGAATTCGAAGATACCAAAGGAGCAGACAGAAATCGTTAAGTCGAAAGACAGACAAGACCAAAGCCAACAAAATGAAACGAAAGACAAACATAGAACACACAACACTATACTGAAAACTAAACCTGGAGTAACACGAACCCTACAAAAAATAGGGCGAGTTCAGGTGCTTCGGAAGGGTAAGCAACACCTCTCTACAAGTGGCACCTGTCTTTAAGGGAGGTAACTATCACAACAAATTTGACTCTCTGTTTCTCTGTCGATATGGTGTGTTCCGTCTATGATAAAACTGATAAAGCGGTGGCAGGTATCATTGGTTCTAATGTGATACAGACAATTTGTATGCAGTTTATTGATTTTTATACTGTGTGCATAATTTTTTTATAGAAAAGATCGTTTAAAATATTCTTCGTTCAGCAAATCTACATTTTACTAAGACAAAATTAGATTGATCATGTTATATCACCTGTTACATAAAGACAACGATTTAGTCAATAATATGACGAGTCTTTTTTAGCAAAAAATATCCATTAGCGACTACAGTTTCCAATGTTTATCTGGTATATTTAATGACACAACCGTTCAAAATCTTATACCCCCATATTTTGATGATATCTAACCAAACATTATATGGTATAGTTATCAAAGGTCTAGTAGAATAATTTTTAATTAT
>JAULBM010074365.1:0-10001 GCA_032357055.1 Geukensia granosissima | reverse complement strand
AACAAGACGTGTAAAGGAGAATGTCCAGTAAGGCTCCATTTCGGCCCAGAAATTTACACATTTATCTTAGTATAATATTATCTAAAAGTGATTGTTGAATAGAAAAATAAACGATCTTAATATTTGCAGCATTTTTGGGGTATAAAAGTTCACGTGCTTTGGCTATGGCGTCATCAAATTACGTCAGTTTTCCAAAATGCTCAAAAATGTAAATATTTTTGTTTTATTTTTCAGATTATTGGCTCTAATCGTATTGGCCGCATGTGTGTTACACCAAAATATTTACACATATGATGAAACTCATTAAACTACATAATATATGTAAAAATTGAGGTGTAACACGTGTGCGGCCAATACTGAAATGGTAAAATACGAGTATAAATTATACAATATTCGGCTTATTTGTTGGATTTTCCATTTTTGAACGAAGTTTGAGCAGTTAAAAATCAAATAACCTAACATTTTTTGTTTCCAAATTTTCCCGACCTTTTTGATGTGATCATTTAGATTCTTCTAGATCATGTGGGTGTTTTTAATAATCACGTGGTTAATTATGGTTTGAATACCTTAAACAAGAACACTAAGTAATTTAACACAAAATTTGGAAGCAGTGGAATACACACAACTAAGTAAACAGCGATTATTATAACGGAGTTTTTCTCATGTGCTGTGTGAATGTCGTAAAAAGCTTCCACGTGCTTGAGTTGTTTTATCTTATTCTATTTCAAGTACTGGAATGTATGTTGGAAAGATGAAATTTACATCCTTCAAAACTTAGTTAAATTCTTTGATTGTTATCTTCCTATAAATATGGCTAATCAGCGTTTATTACGTCATGACTTTTATATTTTATTTGGTCCAAGAATATAACTGGAATTTCTTAAAAGTTTGACTGGTCCTCCTAATTGGACCCTTGCGTATCTGATGAAGGAAAAATCCATTAAAGCGCTTTACAGGCAATTAATCTGACTTTTGAACATTTGTTGTAGACCTTCGTGTCTTTGTGACATGTATCATATTCGTTTACTTGAGCATCGATTTCAGGATTATTTTCTGACTTAAAGATTATTTTACTGTCTGTAAGGGGTTCAGCAGAGAATGGAAAAATTGCGATTATTTCATTCTCCTGCATAATCTTTTGTTTAAATACATTGCAATCTACTTAAAAGTCACTTTGGAGGAGTCTTGAAAGTTTGTTTTGAAATCCCCCGCTTCTGCACATCTTAAAGGTAAACAAAAACGGCGACATCACGTTGATAGGTCAAGTCCATTTTTTAGAAAGGGTGTTTTTTTTAGCAGAATTTAACGGAAAACACATGAAATGAGGGCATATTTAAAAAAACTGTCAATTCCAATATTGAAAAAATATTCAGTGAAGTGAAGTTATAATATTAAATGGCATTAAATTCATATACCACAAAAATTGTGGTCAATGGGAGATAACTTCAATATCTGTCACTGACACCTTACTACAAATGGACTTGCCTTGTCTACATGACGTCAGCTATCTTTTGTTTACTTTCACCATGTGTTGAAGCGGGGGATTTCAAAACAAACCTTCAGGACACCTCCAAAGTGACTTTAAGCATTAATCAGGTAGGTTTCTAGTTACGCTTTTATATGTAATGAGTAGATTGCCATGTATTTAATCAAAAAAATTATGCAGCAGAATGAAATAATCGCAATTTTCCCATTCTCTGACGAACCCCTTACAGACAGCAGGATAGTCTTCGACGTTCGATAATTTACGGAAAATCCTATTTTTCATGTTACCCCAAACATGAAACAGATATTTGGAATTAAATTCCAGTCCTATCGATACGGATACCTGTGTCATACCATAACGCAGCATTAAGACCGACTGGCAGCTATACATGTTACTATTAGCCCATCAGGAAATGACCTAAGCGGTTATGCCAAAGTAACGCCGGGGGCTTATTATTTCGGAAGTTATCTTTCGAAAATGGATCACCTCTGGGATTTAAATCTGAGTGTTTACAAGCTGTGTTCTCGCCTAATGACAGAAGTAGCGTAAACTAACGTTGAAAGTTACGATACATTGATCATATTTGTCACATGCTATTCAAGAAAAACACCTCTGACTCTAAAATGAGAAATTTGAAGTATAAAGTAAAGTCCCGAATGAATATCGAACACATTTACCAAAGCTCGTCGCCCTGTTAAATATTAACAATATGTACTTGTTAGAATTTTTATATTACATGTGTAAAGGTTCCAAATTTTAGAACCAAAAGTGAACGTGCTGTTGTAATGCCGCGACTGGTCTAACCTAGCTTACAAACCGATACGTAAAATTTCTTTTTGTTATGCAAAGTTTATTTTGACAATTCCTTTTGGTCGATTCTATTCTTCAAAACAATCTTTTGTTAAAATAAAACATACTCCGAATTAAATACTTCTCTCAGGTTAATAATTTTGCATTTACCGGTTAATTTACCTTTGGCAGGTTAGATTTCTGCCTTTTAGCTTACTGTCGCAATAATGACAATTAACAATTTAAACGGGGTCATCAAAGGAAATTAATAAACTTCAAAACATGTATGTGAAGTCAACAGAATGATGAAAATAGAAACATTTTAATGTTAAAATTGAAGTACCATTAAAGCCGTAGCGGGACCAAAGAAAAAAATGCATTTGCAGTTTTAAATTTCACAAATTAGAAAGTGGAGTGTGGCTAAAACAAATTATTTGCGCTTCCTAATACATAAACATGATTAAATCACACTTATCTGCCAGATTTTTGTCGAAACATAATAATCCAATATCACAAACTTTATATATGAACAAAAGTTTTCACGAAATTTTTTCCCTTCGTTCTATATAAAAGCACTTTCATCATTCAAATGAAGTTTACCTGCACGTGTGTTTGTGATGAATTATGTAATTGGACCCGTCCATGTGAAAGGGATAAAAGGTACCTAAATAAAAACAATATTTTAACATTTTCTGTAGTGTCGGTTTGTTAGTTGGTTAAAATTCGAAGATACCAAAGGGGAAGACAGATATCGTTAAGTCGAATGACAGACAAGACAAATAGATAACACACAACTCTACACTGAAAACTAAAGCTGGAGTAACACGAACCCTACAAAAACCAGAGTAAGTTCAGGTGATCCGGAAGTGTAAGCAACTCCTGCTCCACTAGTAGAGTGAATTGTATGGAGTACAATGATTGATTGATTGATTGCTGCTTAACGTCCAGTGGGCAATATTTCAATCTTTTAATGGACGAGAACAAACAATAAATCAGTATGTAAACTGTGAGCATTGAAACCCTCTTTATAGTGACTTTTAGACTGCCACCGCGTCTTTGACGTCTCCATCAAGGCTGATGGTGAATACATCCCTCAAAACAAGGGAACATACTCAAACCTTGTTATAAACGAACAAAGGTTTAGGCAGTGTTTCTACGCCTATTGTGTCTGTGGTTAATAAAGTATTGTCTTGTCTTGTAAAGTTTCAAAAGGTTTTGATGGATAACTCTCATAACATAACTATGTGGTTTTAAACACACAGAATTCCACGTATAGCAATAAATAGAAATATACTTTTTTGTTGTTAGTTTTCTTCCGTCTTAACTTCCGGAATGATAGCAACATTATAGTTGAAACATGCTGCAAAAATTATGTTTATGTAAGAACATTTTTTACCAACTTAAGTAACAGTAAAAAAGCAATTCACATGATAAAAGAAAATGTTCAACAGCTTGCTGAGGATAACCACGGAATTCGTCAAGGAAAGGAAAACATCAAGAAAAAAACCTTTTATTATTTTTTTTACATTTAGGTGTGAAAATTAACATACTAAGGCATGGACCATTTGATATCCTCGGGGTGGTTGGAATTTGTATGCGGGCCAGATTATTTGTTTTATATTTAGTTAATGTAAGAAAATGTTTCGGGAAAATTTATTGCCCAATGCACAAACAGTGGTCAGAATATTTCTTTAAAATTAAATACTGGCCAGATTATTCTTTTAACAAAATTCAGGGTCAGAATATTTTGTTATAAACCCCCCCCCCAAAAAAAAAAAAAAAAAAAAAATCAAATAGTCTGTTCCTTATTCAGTCTTGGATTAAACATTAGGACAAAGTGCTTAATAATACACAATATAGTCATGATGTGTACGCTGAATATTGAAGAACAAGTGAAGGACTTGCAATACATGTCACTGAATTGAATGGATAATTCTTCGGATAGTTAATTGGCATGTTAACATCAAACAATTTAGCACCCGTTAAAAGATGATTATTTGCTAAACATGGAAAAGGGTGATTATCTGTTGATATGGGTGTGTTGATGTTTATTTAGGGTACACTTATTTAGGGAAAGTTGAGGCATGCATATTGAAAATACATATAGCACAAGAACCATATTTAACTTAATGCGATGGACTTTGCCTTTTTATGTTTTCCAAAAAAATATATATCACTGTTACCAAATATTCAACTTAAAACGATGAACTTTGTATTTTTTTCTTCACAAAATTATTCCGAACACTATGAAAGAGAGTTTTTCTTTATAATTTAAAAACTTTGCATATAAGTATAAATGGAAATATGGCAAATCACAATATTCAATTTTTGTTTTTTATTTTACCATTGATTTATATTTTCTGCGGGAATCGGAATAAAAAAATCTTTGCTTAAAAAACCATGGCCAAATTTTCGCGGTTGACGATACCTGAGAAATTGAATTTCAAGATTTCAATATGACGATAAAATAAGTGTAAATGCCACAAACATGCAAAGTGGGTGTTTGAAATGTTTGATACACAACTTTGTTTGGTGCCATACCGTCTTAATCATATTTATTGACGTCACGTATTGTTTTTATATTTCAAAAGATGAGTTAGCAGAGTAAAAAAACAGAAATATGGTTTCAACAGAAAAAAAAATTTCAATGAATGATGAAACAAAGTACCTACCTGTGTAACATAGAAAAGTTCAGTGAACAAATAAAAAAAAAAACACATTCACTACTTTGTTACATCAATAGTAGTTCATGTTATACTCACACATTGCCTCTCCGAAATACCAAACCTCCTTCGCAAACAAATCTACAGCTGCCGATGGTATACAGACCAATAAAATAAAGAAGTCAGCAACACTTAGGTTTACCAGGAAGAAATTCATTCGGGATCTCATTGTTTTGAACTTGTATATGATAAAAATTACATTGACATTCCCAAAAATTCCTAAAATAAAAGTGAGTATGTACATTATACTGGAAACAACCAAAATATAAGACGGAGGTTCTGGCATTTCTGTTGTCTTATTATTCAAATAATCCTCCGTATAATTCGCTGCACTCATTTTGACAGTTTCTTGAATGAAAGTGAAGCAAGGCGATGGACGTTTCTTAAAACAGAAGGAACTTTGTTGTTGCGGATAATTTCACTGCCTGTTTCCAATGTTGTAGTTTTTTACAAATATTCTGATGAATCTAATCTAATAATGTTTTATACGTAGCCGTCAATGAAATGGATCGGTTTTGTAACAAAGAGACTTATCTTCAAAAGTAGCACTTTTCAATATTTTTAGACATCAATCTTTCACTTACGTATCACTTAAATGCGAAATTTGATTTTTTATGAACCATTTGCAGCATCTTGTTGCGACAAATCAAAACTTTTATCCTTTTATACAGACACCAATGTCAAAGAAATGTTTCAGGAACTCTTTTCGAAAATTCTTTATGCTATCACTGTTCAACGGTTTTTCAGTATCGAAGTATTTTTTAATTCACGAACTCTTACAAGTGCAAAAAGTATTTAAAATTTCGATATACAATATGTAAATATCCTTTTGAAATCTATCAAACAGAATGTCGTCACAATATTAAAGCAACACTCTGAAGTATTTGAAAATTCAAAAAGCGTCAAATGACCATGTTGCGTCTACTAATGTCGCTGTGTTAATGAGCTGAGAACTTCATTGATCTGTAGAATCAGTTTGGCTTTAGTGTTAATTGTATTTGCATAGCTCGTATTGATCATAATCTAGCATTTATCATTGTCATCATGTCTACAAACGGAAGATAAAAACAAATAAAGTTTGTTTAAGAGAGACAACATCAAATAGTTTTATTATAATGAAGTGATAAGTATTTTGTTTTAGTAAAACAGGTATCGCCGAAAAAAACAAAGACAACTGGAAAACTTAGGACGGATCTATTGTTTGTGTTCGTGGTGTAGTACATTAAAGGGCGAATGTTGTTAAGGCACATTTTGGCCCAATAATTTGGCTAAAAAAATGAAAATTGCCTAATATCTATTTTGTGTATAATGTCTATAAAAAGAAAATCCAACAGAAATTTTTAGTTTAATTAGTTCTACAATGGTCACATGAACCACAGAAAACATCACAACCAAACTTTGCACAATTAAAGATCTATCAAGTACAATTGTTTGGTTAAAATATCTTTGTGCTGTTTTTGTGCGATCATATCTATTTAAAACAAAACACCTCAAAAAATTGAGTTTTTTTATACCGAAAATGTTAAATTCTTGTCGAATTTGTCAAATATACCCTTTAATTTTGTCGAAATGACGAAAAGTATACAAGAAAAACAAATGAATTATTAATAGACGATTATTAAACAGCATTTTCACAACAACTTATTATTGTGTCACAAAATCTAAAATTTGGGCCAAATATAGGTAACGTATCTACTACTTTGTAAAATATCATCTTTCTAACATTTCTGTCAAGTTTGCTTTGAATCTGTTCAACCGTTTTAGAGAGACAATCATTTAACGTAAAAGGTAAACAGAAGAGACTTACACCGACACTGACAGATAAAAAATGATGACAAAAGCTCACATGGCCCTACTTTTTTCATAAATCTAGAGACTGCAAAAGATTTTACTACTTTCACAAGTTTAAGAGAAATAGACAGTTCATGGGTGATTTCTTTAAATTATTGTACAATGTAGTTTTTGTTTTTACAAGTTATTACTAAACTTAAGGAGGTCCTAATATACATTTTTGTATTTTTAATAAATTCTTTATCCCTGAAAAACATTAGTCATCATCATTTGATATACAATAAATACACATGTGACTGTCTTGCAAGGGCTTCTACCACTGTTGTCCACATCTAAGTGAAAATTAAACTACTTACATTTAGCTTGAAGGGATGAGCCTTGTCCAGTTTTTAAACTGCTTATTTTTTATGCAACAAGTATCAAACTATCACACTACTTTTGGTTTAATAAAAGGTCATCAAAGGAATAAATGTAAATGTCAATGGCAAAGCATAAGATATTAATTTTACATTTTTTAAGATTTTGCAAGATGCAAAATCTAAATAACTGAGAATTTACAAAGTAACATGTAGCGTAAACCAGGTCACAGAAGTACATGATGACAGAAGAGTGAACATGATTTCATGGGGAAACAGAAATTGGCTTGCACCTTGCATATTTATCACTTTACATAAAACATGATAAATACCAACGCATCGGCATGACAACACAGCCAAAAATGTTGCACAAAAATAACCATGTACCACCCACATACACATGTACCATTTTAATATTTTCTTTTATATAAGTTAAATAATAATAATATAACTTAAATCTTTATTTTTCAAATAATATTTTCATATATATATTGAATAAACTTCTGATTCTTGAGGGATCATGCTGCACAAGTTAAAATGTGTAGTTGAAGGAATTTAAATTTCCCACTTATAAATATTACATTGAAATGAACGAGCATTTCACTTATTTATTACAGAGACATTTATTCATCCATTCAAATAAATATTGTTTTTCACTATTTCGCAAAGGTAACTTAGGCATATGGAAAAAAGACCCTCGAAAGTTATTTTCCCATACATGTCATAGGTCTAATTATTGGGCTTTCATTTTTATTTATTTCATGTTTAATGGTTTAGCTTAATCCCATTAGGCAGGAACAGTAAATAGAGGGATTGGAAAGACCTGATTTCATGCTAACATATCCAGAAGTGTAAGATTCCGAACATGATTTTAAAATTTAAACTTAAACTTCAAAGGTTCTAATGAAAATTGAACTACCTATATAAAAGGCATAATCTTTATTATACAATTCATTAAAATTGTTTTAGAAAAAAAAAGCTTTTAGAATATTAGTATGGCTGTATTTTCTATGTTATCTGCATAAAATTGCCTTAAAATATTTCTCTTTTATTTTTTAACTATTTAAAAGAGTTGAGGTACATGTACAAATGCAAAATTCAAACATGGATGACATGTTTGAATTGTTTAATGTCTTAACAAACTTTATTTCATCAAAATTGGTCAAGAACTAAAAAGGTGTACAGTGAAGGTGATTGTGATGGAGTTACCTGTCCCTCTTTAAATATGTATACAACAAAAAAAAATTATTATCAATCAAGATGCCCACAATGAGCTGAACAATCAAAATTAATTACAATGTACAATTAATTGGCATGTGATTTTTTCATTGGATATAATATATAAAATTTCCAAATAAGAGAATTAAAAAGAACATAATATAGGATAATTGGATAGATTTTTACAAATACAGTGCAAAACCCATTATTATTATTATACATGTGCATCCCTGCATTAGGGGTTAGATTCTAGTAGAGGCACTGTAAAAAAATTCACTTAATTGAATTCCAAATGGGATAAGGTTTGGCTGTTTATATTTTTTACTTTTAAATTTTGTTTTTTAAGCATGATCTTAGCCCATTAGAAAGCTTACTTGCTCTGCTGCTGTTGGCGTACTTATACAATGTAAGTGTATAAAGTTCCAAGCCACGAGGACAATAATTCATTTTACTCCATCCTCTGCCTTTATTATAATTAACAACAGCGGAGAATATTTCATGAGGACAATGTCATGACTGTTTATGTTACAAAGTTACAGTTTTCTTTATACAAACCTTAAAGGGAAACACTTGGTCTGTTTCATCCAGGAAAATGATTTTGCACACTGGTCCACTTTTGCCATCATTTGACTTGACTTTATCGTTTCTCAAGAATCGTGGTAACAGTCTAGTTAAACGGAATGAATGGGTCATGTTCACGGGATTAAGGCTTGGCCAAGTTTGGGACTTGAACCAAACTTCGATTATTGCACTACATTTCTCTCCTCTTTACTTCATTTTTCCTATAAATTTCTCAGCAGATTTCAGTGAAAGTGAGGGACATATCAGTGGTATTCGGGTTAATTTCTACATTATGTGTGTAGTCCGTTAATTAAGTTTCACCTGTCAACAGACAAACGCACCTGTCCCAAGAGGAGATCCGGAATCAGTAGTGCGTCAACTCCCCACATACTCCACTTCCTATCTTTCTTTTTCCGGTTTTTCACAACACAGCAAAATGGTACAAAATCAACCATCAAAATAAAACTCTAGAAAATCATTACAATCATTGTGCTTAACAGTTGTAGTTTTCATTGTATTGTTGCACATCATTAGAGAGCTGCGATTTATATAGCAATTTTGCATCCATATGATCCGATTTCCCTAATTTTGAAGTTAAACGTCGTGTAGAAAACGACGATGACGGTCCATGAAACAGCCATCCAAAACGTGTAATTAACAAACTATAGATTACTATAAGGCTTTTAATAATCAACACACCCCACGGCAAGCTTTAAAAGTCTCCATGGTCAATTTTCCCATACCTTAAGCTTCATCATGAATTATAGTTAACATGTGTAGCCTCAAACAATTGTCAAACACCAAAACTTGAAATCAGTTATCAATGCCAACCACAGGAGTCCAATTTTATTTGTTACAATCATGAGATGTGAATATACAAATATCAACTTTAGGGAGTAAAAATATCACTTCTTATCTCAAATAAATATAATAAATAAATAAATAAATATCTCTGAAAATAGACTCCCAGGGGCTCCAGTATTCGGTATACTTTTCTAGTGTGAAATTTTTTAAGGAAATGTGTTTTTCTAAATTCAAGTTTTCCTTGATATAATTTTTCAGCCCTGTAAGATTGAG
>JAULBM010074354.1:0-10001 GCA_032357055.1 Geukensia granosissima | reverse complement strand
TGTACAGGTAACATGGAACGGCGAGGCTCGTGAAATATTGACCCGAGTTACATATCCCTGTGTTTTTTAATCCCAGTCTTAAGGTAGTATCGTCATTTAAAAACAGAACAATGATGTCTAACAATCAGTTCCTGTCATAGTAATTAATAAAACATGAAAGAGTTTTATTTTTAGTAGACCATTATATATTTAACAGCGAATTCCATGTTAATTTTATTTTCTGGTACATGTACCTTGTAAATAGACAGTCTGGGGATCTTCTTGTTTATTCCTTTTAAGCCATTTTAACTTAAAAAAGAAAGTTGAAGCTTACTAGTAGCCAGATATACTTCTTACTAGTTTAGTCGATTTAAAGACAGCTGGAAATTCATCTTACATTTTTGTTCACAAGTAGTTATTCTACTTAAGCATTCAGATTCCCTGACTGATAGATATATTGGCTGTAATATTCAGTTTAATTCATAGTTTTAATTTTACAAGTGGAAACATCGCCTGACAGATGATGTTTTATAAATTATACCCTTTGAAATTAATGCACAACATTTAAGCAGTTTGTCATTTGCATTCTAAAACTTGCAAGAGAAAATTTTATTCTAAACAGACAGCTGTGTTTTATACATGTATGTTGTACATTCTTGTTTGTGATCCCAATCAAGTTGGCCTTACTGTCAATGCTGCTCACTTTTTAAAATGGAATGTAGGTGGCATAATATTTGCTGAAAATGTATTTAGATATGTCATCATATTTATTGCAAATTATTTTCTTATTCCTTAAGAGATTTTTTCACAATCGGTGAAAAGGTGATTTGAATGGGAAAATTTCTATAGTAAATTTCGGGTGCAGTAAATAAAATGCATTAAAATTTCCTAAATAACGATTGTATTACCATATATATGGTGTTAAACTGTGAATTATATTTATCTGATCATAAAAAAACCCCCAGAAAAAGTACTTTGTGAGCTGAAAAGGGCTTTTAATAGCTAATTTAAGAAAACCCACCAAAGTGAGTTATCTCCCTTCCCCATGCAAATCTCATTGACAGTGCAACTGAACTAACACAGATTTGAAGAAACCATAGAATAAATTTTGCACAGCTATTGATAATACATCAAGGACTAAGTAAGACAGATGGTTTTATTAAACATGGGTCGATCCACACTAGTTTGAAACAAGATTCAATTGAAAAAAGCTGATTTTTTATGTGAACTGCACCGACAGTAAGTACAGATTCACCTAAGGTTCATGGAGATGGTGTCAGGTCCATATTTGCGCAGCCATAATCTTTACTGTAAAAGCATAGATCTAGTGATTAGAGAAGTAATGAGAGTAAGAAGGTATTGGGGACAAAAATTATAACTTCTTATATATTAATCTGAAGTAAAAGTAACTGGAAGAAAGTATCTCTTCAATAGAATTCAATTAAACTCTGTCAATTAGTTAGGTATTTCCCAACCTTAGATACCAAATGGGCATTTTTATCATAGATGTGTCATTCTAAAAGGATTTTCAGGAAGGCAGCAAAATTTTATGAATGAAATCACCTTTTTATTTATTTGCATGATTTTTATGTGAAACTGTACTTAAAATGCACTGTTGATGAAGATGTAGTATGGTCACCTCAAGCAATGTACTAAAGCATGTGGGTTCAATACCTGGCCAAGTCATATTGCAAACATTAAAAACAGTATTGGGTGACCCATAGGGAAATTATTGTCTTGTTTTAAGTACACATATATGTGACAGGTCCTCCAGTGGGCCTCTATCTTGTTAGCCAGTATACAAATCCAGGTCAGTGTGACCTTGTAACTAATATTCAAAAGCAAAATTTAACTGGGTGTAAAGTGCCTTTCTGGATTTTCCTTCATCAGAAATGCTAGGGGCCTGAATTAGGAGTATTAATCAAACTAAAGAATTTCTATTTACATTTATGGACCAAATATGAAACCTACAGTTTATGATGTAATGTACAGCAATAAGTCAAATATACATTTGTGCGTGAATATCATGCTAAAATGTAGTTCCTTCATTTATATGGTTGATATGCTCTCATCCTGAATAGGATTAAAATGTTAGCCACCGGACAATAAACCATTTTCCTTGAAATTAAGAATAATAAAGAGAAAAACAAGGGTTTAAATAAGTAATGCAATACGACAATTGTATGCGAGCCAGAATTTTTTTTCAACTGCTTTGCCGTTCATTCTTTTTTCATGTATAGTTATATAAGAAAATTTCTTTGGAAAATTTTTTTTTCCAATGGCTAGACAGTTGGCCAGAATATTTTTTTCACTGCAGATGCTGGCCAGATGCCAGATTATTTTTTTTTCCATGTTGACAAAAATCAGGGTTAGAAAATTAAACTTATAAAATCCCAGTTCCTCTTACATGCCTTAAGAAAATCAAATGGTCCGTGCCTACAATGCCTAAAAACAAACCATGTTTTGCCATATATATTTAGAAACCGCCACATATTATAAGTTTAAGACAAAGCAAATGATCAAATAAACAATAGACCCTTTTACTGTAATTGTGGTCCTGTTACTTTGGGTGGAAAATAACATATTTTCACGGAAAAATGATGCGGAAGACAATCAAATTTGATGTCCGAACTATTGTGTCGTCGTATTTCGTACACCCAGAAGCTGCTTCCACACAAGTGTCAAAAGCAGGAACACAGCATCAGTAAAAGGGTCTATTGATATTGATTACGTTGAAGCTGATCAATTACAGTCTATACAAAATTATTATTTTTTGGCTACAATTCTGTCAAATAAAATATCTGTTTTACAGGACCAGTGAGTTTTACTAGAAAGACTAATAATACTGGAATAATTTCATGACTTGATCCTATCATTTAGGAGATTTAAAGTGATTTTATAAGAAATGTCTTTCTGTTTGGCTAGAATCCCATTGACTGCTATTATAGCCTGACAAAACTATTTCTGTACTGATTGTGTTGACCAACTGTTATTTTTTGTACCTGTATTTCCTTTGTTTTTTAATGGAATGACTAATGGTCTATATATTTGATTTCAGGAAAAGTTAAAATCACGGAAAAATAAAGACTACTGCCCTGAAAATTTAACAAGAGCATATTATTCAGTGATAAATGAGGGGATGTCAGTCAGAGGTGCAGCATAAATGTTTTGTATTCCTAGGCAAACATTGTGTGACAGAGTGTCGGGTAAAATTGATCCTCTTTGTACAACAACTGGTGCACCTCCACTTTTCACTGCAGAAGAAGAAGTACAGTTATTAAACATTTTTCGGTTAATGATTAACAGTGGGTACAGGTTCAGCTGTCAAGATGTTATAGATACTGCCACAGATTATTCTATTCAGCTTGGTAAAAGATCCCATGACAGCCCTTTGAGTCTGAAGTGGTATAGAGGATTTGAAAAACGTTTACCAGAACTCAGAGATCTAAAACAAAATACTCATATAAAAGGCACTTCTAAAATTCAGACTCTTGCTGCTTGCATACAGAACTTTTTTAAAGAACTCAAAAACATCATGGTAAACTATGGCTTAAATCAACGTCCACAGCATATCTTTAGTGTACATACATTAGAACAATCAGTTCAGGATTCACAGACAATTACTATAATACAATGTGGAAGTGCTTCAGGATACCTAGTTCCTCCATTTTTTGTTGTGCCAGATCAACAGAAAGATCCTAATACTAGTAGATTTATTACTGGGATCACAGCTGCAGGAGCTGCTTTTGCCTTATCAGAAAATGGATATTCCAATACAATGATATTTTATAAGTATTTAAAAGAACATTTTACAAAGTTTCTTCCTAAGCACCATTATGAATATCTTTTACTTCTCTTAGACGGCCACAAGTCACACTTGGCAGTTGGTTTGTTGGAATGGGCCAAAGAGAACAAAATTATTGTTCACATCATTCCTGCTGTTGCTAATAACATGCTTCAACCATTAAATGATGGTAGCAGTGGATCATTGCAGACAATGTATCAAAAAGAACAGATCAAGATAATTAATTCTAGAACAGCAACTACTGAACCACTGACACAGAACATTTGTGAAGTAGTTTCAAATGTTTACCAGAGTGCTTTTTCATTACAAAATTTACAGTTGTCCTTTGCAAATACTGGCATTTATCCTTTGGATGAAAGTAAATCACAGGAAATAGTCAGTAATTTATCCTTAACAAAGAAAAAAGGAAGATTAGGATTGTTGTAACTCATCAATTTCTGTCAGCAATTGTCATGTTAATTTGCAGTTGGTTAATTCCAATGGTATCTGTTGTTATTGTCTATAAAAATATTATTTTTAATGTGTTTCAGTATGATCAATTTTAAACTGTAAATTCCTAAAATTATAAACCACAATTTTTTTCTAAATATATAGACCTTAGATGACAATGCAATAGATATACATGTTATGATATTTCTTTACAAGTTAAAAAATGTTTAAGCTAAATTTTAGTTATTGCAATTTTAATCCTGTCACATTGATCCAAATCATAAAAATGTTGCATTATATCCAAGGCCATATTAAACAGGCAAAAATTTTTTTACATTCCATTGCAATAAAGTGCATTTAAATTGTTCCATGTAATTACTATTGCTCTTCTGGCTTATGAAATAGGATAGGTTGGGTTTTAAAAAAATATTGTCCAGAGCTCCAGATAAGCTGCATATTGGGGTAATTACACAATCAAAATTGACAAAAACCAATTTAATTTAGCTGTTGATGGGTTTTTAAAAACCCTATTGAATTAACAATTACCCCATATATTGACAACCACCAGAGTTTTCACCCAAAAGCACTGTACTGAAGTGGGTTGATTATGCAACTGATAATAAATGCACCACAGAAAAGTTACTGTTCAAGCTCTATATTATAACATTTTGAAAAGTTTATAAGGAATCTATTTTTTTTCAGGCTGACTATTCTTTTTTGTGTGTTTTACAAGTATTGTATACTTTTATGTTAAATGATAATGAAAATTACCCAATAGTTTCATTAACTTGGAAGTTTAAAACCCAGTGAGTGGCAAAATGAGGGATTGAAGCTAAATTTATAAAGAAAAGGGGTTTAAAGGGTCCAAAAATGTCATTTTCTTGGGTATGGTAAATTTTAATTTTTCGTCGGATTTTGATGGTATTTTTTTCATTGGATTATTCTCAGTGGGATCTTTCAGTAGTATGTCAACAGAATTTTGCTATCTCTTACCGATCTTGAGATAATTTGCGTCAAAATTGCGAAAAGATACATTTTGGCCGATCTTCAAATTTAAACTTTTTTTATTATTCATCTGATTTGAATGGGGTTTGTTTTAAATGATTCCTTGTTGGAAGGACAACAAATGTTACTCCAAGCAATATTTTGTAGCATTACCGTTTTTAAATAAAAGGGGCAAAAGGGGCAAAAATGAGATTTTTCAGGTGATGGGATTTTTTTTATTTTTCATTGAATATTGATAGGATTTTTTTCATTGAGAGCTTTCAGTAGTTTGTCAACAGATTTTCTCTATCTCTTACCGTTTTCAAGATAAAAGGGGTCAAATTGGCTGAAAAGTGTAATTTTGCATCATTTTGTGGGGAATGTGAAAATTTTATTTTTCATCGGATTTTGATGGGAATTTTTTCATTTGATTTGTCTCATTGAAAGCTTTCAGTAGTATGTTAACAGATTTTCTCTATCTCTTACTGTTTTCAAGGGCCTGGGTGGCCGAGTGGTCTAGGTAGTTGATTTAAATTAACTTACCTGTACAGATCACTGTATCCTATTACCTATACGGCATGAGTTCGCGCCTGGGTTTGTACCATACAAAAACGGGTTGCGTTTAACTCGCATCGCACGTGTTAAGGTTTGTCAGTTACCTGCCCAAGGTCGGTGGTTCTCTCCGGGTACTCCGGCTTCCTCCATCAATAAAACTGACCGCCGCGATATGACTGAAATATTGTTGAAAGTGGCGTTAAACCCCTGTCAAACAAACACTGTTTTCAAGAAAAAAGGGGTCAAATGAAAAAGTGTAATTTTGCGTCATTTTGTGGGATATGGGAAAATTTATTTTTCGTTAGATTTTGATGGGATTTTTTTTTCATTTGATTTGTCTCATTGGGGGCTTTCAGAAGTATGGCAACAGATTTTCTCTATCTCTTACCATTTTCAAGAAAAAGGGGTCAAAATGGCCAAAGGTGTGATTTTGCGTCATTTTCTGGGGAATAGGAAAATTTTATTTTTCATCGGATTTTAATAGGATTTTTTTCATTTGATTCATCTCATTGAGAGCTTTCAGTAGAATGTCAACAGATTTTCTCTATCTCTTACCCTTTTAAAGATAAAAAGGGTCAAATTGGCTGAAAAGTGTAAATTTGCGTCGTATTGTTGGATATGTGAAAATTATATTTTTCGTCAGATTTTGATGGGATTTTTTTAATTTGATTTGTCTTATTGAGAGCTTTCAATAGTGTGTCAACAGAGTTTCTGTATCTCTTAATCATTTTTTAGCTTAATGGGGTCAAAGTGGGGAAAAATTCAATTTTGTATAATATAGAAATTTTTCTTTTTCATCTGATTTTGATGGATTTCATTCCTTATGAAAAATGCAACCACAATTAACAGTAGTTTTGAGGATAATGCGGATCACAATGATCACTTATATTTTTTTATAATGGTGTGTTCAGCACTTTACTGTGTCCAGCACAATATTGTGTCAAACACATTATTGTGTCCAGATAAATACTGTGTCCACACTTACCCAAAGGGTCTTTTGTTCACCTTTCACATTTCAACGTACTGCGGTTGTATCATGCTGCACCTCTGTTCAATCAATGGACGCTAGGATCTATCAACCATTCCAGAAAATTTATGATAATTTATGTGGCAAAAAGCCAGATAATCATTTATATAACCCGAGCATGATGTCTTCAAAATAGCTTTCACAAAGTATCTAATATCTGTACCGACTGAAACGTTGGTCAGCTTTCCGAAGGTCGGGAAAATTTAACAGAAATCTGAAATCGGTTAATCACCCATTTTCACATATTAAGGTCATAATTTGGAAAAAAAATGTGTTAAGATGATAAATCATGCATTGTATAATAATGAAAAAGTAATAAACATTATTTAAAGCAAATTTTATTGTTTCTTTTTCACATATGGGTTGGTGCTTTAAAATTTATTTCAAATGAATTAGAGGAAGGGGTAATGATTTTGCAAAAATTGCCAATCAAAATATAACTATGAATTAATGTTGGGCTCATTCGGTGCCTTATATATACTATTACTTCATTGCATCAGTTTGTAGCCATATAATAACTCAAATGTCGAGCGTATTTAAAATATAAAGAAAAATTGGAATATTCTGCAATTTTCCAAATCGTGTCTTTTGGACATTTGAACACCATTACGGGCAAAAGAAACAATATTAGGGGAATAAAGCACAACAAAGTAATCAAATGTATCAAGGAACATAAAAAAATCTGCATATAAAGTCACATAGGCAAACATATGGTAGTTGACAGACAAAAAACTTGGATTTTTGTCAAATATAAGTTTGGGTAGGGCTACTATTTTTGCCACAACTTTTTTTTTCGATGTTCAAATCAATAAAACTAGACATGTTTTTGAAATGAAATACATAGACTTTTTCAATGATACCCTACATGTCTACTTGAATGTACAGGAACATATTTATATCAGGGTTTGAATAAGAACAATAGCTTTAATCTAAAATCGTCAAAACTGTCTTTTAGGGCTATAAAAGACCCCCAAATTACAAATGCTTTCCAAAATTTTGGATGTTAACATGTTATTTTATTAATGGGTTGCTTTAGGCTACTAAAATTGTTCCATAGAGATGTGGGGTGGACGGGGAGGGGGGGGTTCACGGGGGTTATCCCAGCCCACGTACTATTTTTTATATTTCGAGCTACTAAAGTAAATAAGAATGTTCTAACCCACTGATTTTATGATGTATGTAGATGAAAATAGCTCGTTAAATCTTGCTTACTATGATAAAATTCACCTGTAAAATTAGTAAGAAAGCTGGTGGACAAAAAGCATATATTTATCTTGAAAACTATAATTGAGCGCTGTAATAAACAGAGACAGGTAAACTGTAAACAGCAAACAAGGCCAACATCTTGGTCAACATAACTGAATTGTTTATGGGTGACATGCTAGGATAATTTCAACCGTTTTATACGACTGCAAAAATGTGGTCGTATTATAGTATGGCGCCGTTGTCGTCGTCGGCGGCGTTGGCGTCTGTAGACAGGTTGTTCTAGTTACCGATCCTTTAATTATATATTGGGACATTGATTATTGGTACTAGATAAAGGTTGGTATTGATTTTGGATGATCAAGGCCCACTTTTTTAGTTTTTAGACTATTTGAGTACCCTCGGCGTCCATGTCGGGTCTGCGTCCGCAGCCATTTCTCAGAAAGTTATTGACCTACAACAATAATTTATGGTATGCAGATGCAGTAAGGTGCGACACATATGCACCACTAAAATTGAGTTCACAGGAACCATATTGCATGGTTGAATAACTTCGAATCTGTTTGTGGTCCGACTTTATATCTGATACTACATGACTCCTACTGTTACTTTGTGTGGAGATATATCTTGGGGAGTCTGCCAGCACGTTACCCAAATTAGGTGACCCTGGCCTATACAGTTCATGCTTCATTGACTCAGGTTCACTTATACGTCCGTTTTAAGTTCCTTGGTAATGAATCCTACCATCTTTTAGCTTCTTTCTATACGTGGATGCGTCTTTGGGAGCCTGTAAGCATCCCACCATAGATAGGCCACGTTGACCTACATTTCATGCTTCATTGTCTTAGGTTCACTTTTAGGTTTGAGTTAAGTTCTCAGGCGCTGTGTTTCCTACCATCATATAGCTTGGTGAGGATAAGTTTTTGGGATTCTGTCAGCTTCTTACCCAAATAACGGCACTTCGACGTACTTTTCATGCTTCATTGACTCGGGTTCACTTTTACGTCCAATTTAGTTCTCAGGTACTCATTTAGCTTGGTTTGTGGATGTGTCTTTGGGAGACTGTCAGCATCCCACCAAAATAAGGCCTCATTGACATACATTTGATGCTTTATGGACTCCGGTTCACTTTAAAGTCCGAATTTAGTTCTTAATACAAGTGGTGTACCATCATGTACTGTAGATGCGTGTCCTACCATCATGTAGCTTGGTGTTCGAATGCTTCATTGGGAGTCTGTCAGTATCGTAACTAAATAAGTTCTCTTTAACCTACATTTCATGCTTCATGACTCAGGTTTACTCCAATGTTCCAGATACTGTATGTCCAATCATGTATCTGATGAGTTCGCCAAAGACTTCCAGACTGTTATTTTTGTAATATTCAAAGTTTTGGCAAAATTCAACTTCTGCACTAACAGCGGTCGAATCATGCTGCGCTTACAAATCGCCTCTGTTGAATATTTGTTTTTAAGTTTTATGAAAGATGACAAGGATAACTGTAGAAATGTTCAGAAATGCCTAATATGTGCTGCTATTTTTGTAGCTAAAGTTTAATGAAGCCTTGATGACAAATGACTTAAATTCGCCATGTCAATAAACTAGGATTTTCAGTTGTTTTCGATCATACTGTATGTGTACTACTACACCTAATCACTATTAACCCTAAAACCAGTCTTAGCAAAAGTCAAAGGTTACTACCGACAGTACTAATAATTCACTGATATTGCAATAGTGGTGAACTGTTAAATTTTGAAATTCAACTACTTCTACGATACCGTGAAATTACGTGTCATTAATAGACCAGTTTTCTTAATGAAAAGGATTTTATCGACTTAGTGCTGTAAGCTACCAAGTTTTGACTTTTTATTGAAAAGGAGGCTTTTCCAAGGTTTTTAGCCGGATTTTTCAACGAAAAGATTGGCTTTGGTCGGTATGGCGGGCCGGCGGCGTCCACAATTAGGTTAAAGTTTTGTTTTCTGACAATAACTCAGATGTTTTTGAATGGAATTGATTGATATT
>JAULBM010074343.1:0-10001 GCA_032357055.1 Geukensia granosissima | reverse complement strand
ATGCACGATTTTGAAGAGTTCACCTCATTTGAATATTTAAAAGGGAGTTAATTACAGTGAAGTAGCTTTCAGCCTGTGAAGAAGTCTGCTGAACAAGTTTTGTGTAATTATTCATTGTGTGATCGATCCGTCTCTTATAATCAGAATAATGTCAATTTCCGGTTAAATAAATGTGTCTTTTGGAGTTTTAGTTGTTTATTTGGACAAACATATTTTATAAGCCCTTAGGATATTCGTTAAAATTCAATACAAAGAAATGCGGCATTATTCCCCATAAATCGAAAAAATAAAGGACAAAATGGTGGTTTTAATAAGTTTATATGCAATTTAATTGGTGACATTTGAATGGATCGATACAAAGTCCAAAGAAACTCACTTTGGTTAAGTCAAAATCAAATGCATGTCATAACCCAAACAGGTGAGATAAAATACAAAGTTGAGTCCGAATACCCATCTTCTTCCGAGTGGAGCGCAAGGATACAAGGGAAAATGCATCGGATTTCTAACATTTCCCAGATCTTTAGTAAGACTTTATTTCGTCCGGTTTTACTTTGCATTTAGAAAAGTTATGAATTGCGAATTTCACTTGAAAAAATATACATGTGTACTTTTTAAAGCAATAGGTATTATTTATTACCAAATTAGCTGATTGATTGATTCGGTTTTGGGAACCATGGAAAATGCAAGTTCGAAATCCGATTCGAACAACCTTGTTTTACCAAAATTTGTAAAAGTTTGACACTTTTGATGTAGCGAGAAGGAAAAAGATATGTTTACAGAAATTTGCTGCAGTTGTTAAAATTCTAAAAACGTTGAAAATAAAGAATGGTCTCGACGAGTATTGCACTTAGTAGTTTTCACTGCCGTCGGATTCTGCTTATCATTTCGATTTGCTTGGTTTTGAGAACTTTTTTGCTACGTTTTGATCTTGGAATTCCTATTTTTTTGTTCTAATGCTATTGATAAGAGGTTACTGCTTGAAACGTACATAAAGCATACCAACATTCTCCATATTTATTCAACTTGGTTAATTTTGTATTTTGAAACCACTGGGTCGATACATCTGCTGTTGGATCATGTCACCAAGGGTATTCACCAGCACAGTTGTTAGACTTTTCTGACATGAATTTTATTAAACAATGTTTTACAGAAATTTGCTGTAGTTGTTAGAATTTTTAAGCACTAAAGATACGAAATGCCTCGAAAAGTATTGCACTAAAAAATTGTCCCTGCCGTCGGATTTGGCTTCCCATTTCGATATGGTTAGATTTTAGTACTTCTCTTGCTATGTTTGGATCCTGGACTTTTAACAATGAGTAAAAAGTCAAGTTTATTATGCGACGGATGGGGAATAAAAATCTAAGTTTTTTTACTTTGACCTTATTAAAATAATAACTATAGATTTAATTTTTTGATAAGCTGATACTGTCCCCTTCATCTCCCACAATGGCATTGTGAAAGTGACGTATTTGTTTCGATATCGAGAAGTCGTTTTTTTAAATTCTGGTTGGTCATAAAAAGGTCATAAAATTGAGTATTTGCTAGGAGCCTTCTTTGGCATACGTTGGCTTGTATTAGGAGCGTCAGTAAGTCTGTTGAGTACAAAGAAGGGTTTATCCATTTCTATCGTGTAAATATGCTCACAGGCATATCTGTAGAATGTAATGTGGTTTGTGTGAAATTTCCAGTGTCTCTTTAATTCAAGGATGGGTATATCCATATAAATCTTGTAAAGGAAAAAATATGATAACTAGTAAAAATTTGGCCCTTTTTAAGGGAAAAATGAAACTGGTTACAATGCCATAATTTTGCCTGAATGTTAATACAAGGGGTTCAGTCTTATCGTAACATGTAACATAACGTTAGTTCAATTTGAAAAAACATTTTAAATCGCTTATGTCGAAAAGTGATATTCATGATGAGGACGTTGAATTCCCAGAAAAACGTTTTTGAGGAATTAGACCGCCCATTTACAAGCAAAGAAGTTGAACTTTGCATAAGAAGGTTAAAAAGAGAAAAATCAACTAGTAATGACAATATAATGAACGAGTATATGATATTCAGTAAAGATATTTTAAAACCTGTGCTGTGCAAATTTTTAATAATATTATACAATCTGGAAATTTTCCAGAAATCTGGTGTGAAATGTATTATCATTCCAATTTTTAAGAAATAAAATTCAGATGAGACTGGAAACTACAGAGGTATATAACATGTGTCGCATTAAGAAAAACTGTTTACCTCCTTGATTAATTCAAGACTTATAAAATGGTGTCAGATGAATAATACACCGACGGATGCTCAATTTGGTTTCTGTCCTGGATATGGTTCAACGGATGCCATCTTCTGCCTTCATTCCCTTATTACAAAATCATTACTAAATGGCAAGCGTTTATACTGGTGCTTTGTAGATTATATTAAGGCCTTTGATAATGTTGTCCATTTAAAATTGTGGCTAAGATTAATCAGATGTGAGGCTACTGGAAAACTACTAAATGTTATTAAATCAATGTACTGTTAACTTAAATGCTGTGTTAAGTTGGAAGGAATTGTCTCTAACCTTTTTACATGTATTACTGGATTGATGCAAGGGGAATCCTTATCCCCATTATTGTACTCTCTTTATGTAAATGATAAGAAAATTGATCTTATTAAAGATGGCCGTCAACCATATGAATTGAGGTCACTTAATCTTTTACCTTATTACTTAACCTAATCTTGTATGCTGACGATACTGTTTTATTTAGTGAAAACATTGTTAATTTACAAAATATGATTAATTTAAATTCTAGTTCAAAGGAGTTTGGATTGCATATCAATTTATCGAAAACTAAAATTGTGGTATTCAGAAACAGAGGTTGTGTAAAAGACTGAAAAATGGTTTTTAAATAATAATCTTATCAATGTATGTGATAATTTTGTGTATCTTGGTTTATTGTTTAATTACGATGGTAATTTTTTGCATACACAGAAAATGTTGGCTAACCAAGGTAGAAAAGCTGTTTTATGCAGTAAAACGCATGATGATTGTTATAACTGTGAAACATTACTGTCATTGTTTATACACGTGTCTAGTATTTTAAATTATAGCTGTAAAGTATGGGGTAATCATAGATCTGATGATATAGAGAAAGTTGGTTTGTATTTTAAAACGAATTTTGAAGGTGGAAAAGACAGCTGTAAACAATATGGTTAATTGTGAACTTGGTCGCTATCCGTTGTTTATTGAAAGGTACAAATGAACAATAAAATACTGGTTTAAGGTATTTACTACTGATAACTGTATTTTAAAAGCTTGTTACGAAGATATGTTAGTTAGTTCATTTAAAAAACCGAATGATAAAACAATCTGGTCATGTTTAGTCAAAGAAATATTGTTTAAATATGGTTTTCATGATGTTTGGAATAACCAAAGTGTATTTAAATGTGGATGTTTTTAATTATGAATTTTACACAGAGAATGAAAGATACTTTTCTGACAGAAATGAATGCATTTTTCAATGATTCGTCTAAATGTGCTGTGTATAAATATATATACGAGTCAAATATGTTGCAATTTTATTGGACAGACCCATTTATTATATATATAAACCTTACATTTGCAGATATCGTAATTCTGCTCATAATCTTAATGTGTAGCGGCCAAACACCAGAAACGCTTTATTTAAGGAGTTTAATGCACCCATCGAACACACACCTGGAACATTTTAAAAACGAATAAGAATACATTTAACCTTATTTTAAAACATGCCGTAAAAATCGTATGATCGAGTTTTAAAAAAATCATCTTTTTGTCAAATATTCATAGTTCTTGAAAATTACACCTATTCTTCTGTTAAATATAATATTGCGTGCGTTATAGAAAATATACAAATACATCTTATCCTGTCAAAACATTAACATATTAACACATAATTTTGCCAATAAACTAATACATAGATGTCTCATTTTAGATTTGAGTGCTTCTTTTGCTATATTTGAATCTTTGACTTCCTATGTTTCGGTTCTAATGCTACTGATGAGATGTTACTCTTTAAAATGTACATATAGCATACCTAAATTTTCCATATTTATTTAACATTGGTAATTTTGTATTTTAAAGAAATATGGATATTTTCGCACTGTCGTGGGTTCAAATTCGTTCCTATACCGGTTATGACTAACATCGATTGTGACTTTGCACCGGCTTTGTCTACTGAGTTACACGACGGGTATCATAAGTGGAGCAGGAGTTGCATACCCTTCCGGAGCACCTGAACTCGCTCTGGGTTTTGTACGGTTCGTTTTACGCAAGCTTTAAGTGTAGTGTTGTGTTCTCTATGTTTGTCTTTCATTTAATTTTGTTGGCCATGGTCTTGTCTGTTTTCTGATTTAACGATTTCTGTCTGCCCCTTTGGTATCTTTGAGTTTCTTTTTCATATATTTGAGTCAACCGTTTCTATAAGTGTTAAAGTCCATAGGCATTAATGACCTCGTGCCGTCACCTGATATACAATAGGTCCGATATGAGGTAAATATCAAAGCCATGTGCTTAGGCAGCAGGAAATGTACTTTTTAACATGTAAAAGTCGTCAAGTTTTTTATTATAGTTTCATCTTTAGTCTTCCCTCAGTTTCTAATTTGCAATGAAGATCAAGATAGGCAGATCTATGAGTGTTTCGTATGTTGTTAATTGCCAAGCTTATTTCGAAAGATGAAATATATTATCACCAACTAAAACATTATTCACTGAAAAAATCATACATGTGGCTGGCGCTGCTGTGATTAAATGTTTTGGTTTGCTGGAAAAGCCTTAGATTGAAGTCTCTCTAAAATAAGTGAAAGTGTAAGTCGACAAGGAGAGAAGCAAAACTGCTGTCCATTATCGTTTGCTGGAAGACTCATCCATGAAATTGTCTATTACTATGTCTATTTTCCAATACATTTATCCACATTGCGTAAATCTTGGATCTATCGATATCATTGTGTATGTATATGTTGTTATCGTTATGTTTTCAGAAACGAACTGCTTGCAAGATCTGTCATTCTTGATAAAAAAGTAAAAGTATACATGGGATAGTTGAACAGATGATTGAAAATCAAATACCTGGATGATTTTACAAGGGTACGGATTTTTCGAATTCAAAATATTATTTAAATTGTTGGGCTTTTAAAAATCCTCATTTAATTGACGTCTCTCCTTACACAGTTGTGTCATACATGTAATAACGTTGTCGACCAGTTTTTCATTTGTAATAATTTATGTTCAGAGCTTTGAAAGCGGCTAGGTATTACACCTTGCAGATCCCAATTATAACGATGACTGTTTTAATGTTTTCTTTTACAACAAGTAAAAATATATTACTCATCTTTAAGGCTATTGACCAATGATAATTAAATATGATATCCTCTTAAGACAGTATCGTGGATTTTATGTATTATGTGCGCGCAATATGTTCCATATATTCATCAAGGTTCGTTTTTGTAGACAAAATGTTGTTATTTCTGACCATATCTGTAGGATCAAGAAGTTTTCGATATCTTGTTTGAAAGTCATTAACTGTATTTATTATGTTCACACCGTGTGGTGTTAATGTAACAAGGAAGTAAGGATTAATATCTACAGTTAACCTAACGTTTTTCTTCTATTTAGCCGTAGAAGGTCATGAACAATTCGATAGAAATCAGTTGCAAATTGCTTTTGGCAACTTTACTCGGTCACCTTTGAGAGGTAATCAAGCAATGTGATTTCCTATAAGCGATAAAGATTTTTGGAACTCTTGATTGAAATCAGTCAGACTAATAATGATTGTTAAATTGATTGCTGCAGGCAATATTTCAGTTATATGGGAACAAGTTTACAAAAAAATTCATCAATATGAAGACTGTGAACCTGAGACAATAGGGAAAAGAAATTCTGATCTCCCCTGGGAACAAATAATTTGCCGAATTGCATTCTTTGAGAAAAATAGCACAATATAAAGTGAAATTTTAAAAATTGGATTATCACAAACTGGATAACCTTTTTTCGTTCAAAGTACAGGGCGAGCCTGCAATCAAATTAGAATTAAATAAAAATATGTCTAACTCAAAATATTGGCAAAATGTCTGGTTTGTAAAATTCTTTTTACAACGACCGAATCAACAAGCTTTAAGTCAGACTGACAGAAATTCTACCAAAATCAATTAAAGTGACCCTTCTGTTCCACTTTTAAAGCGAGAAGGTTGAAAACATATATAGAAATCGAGAAAAGGAAAATGGAAAGGTACACTCTGTTTAAAGGGGGACAAGATTCATCCTGGGCCAGTATAACATTATATAGTGAAAATAACTGACATTATATATCACTTCTTGTTCTTTCTTGTTTGTCCTTGTATTTTTTCTTAAAAATGGACCCAAGTACAGATCGCATGGCTAAAGTATTATGCTTGTTATATTATGTACATAGTGTATGTCTAACAAGGTAAACATATTATCCTTTTGTACCTTTAGAATAAAATACATGTATGTCCAATTAAAAGCAATATACAAACTTATATGCTGTTAACTTATACCGTACATATGCATAATTAAATTCTTTCAAATGTTAATTAATATGATGTAAAAATCAAATAACACTCACCATCAGCTTTGCAGTTTGATATAATAATACCAGAAATCAAAATTATATGATAAACGAGTTTCATTGCTTCTGAATTATTCAATGCATAGACACAACCGGGAAGACTAAATACAGGAATTAAACACACCAACTAATAATGCACACTCGGCAAGAATGACGTTTAAAAGGAATGTTTTGATTAAGGTTTATGTTTAGTCGACCTAATAAACCGAGAGTAAATAAAAATTCAATGCATAGACACAACCAGGAAGACTAAAAATAGGAATTTAATACACCAACCAATAATGCACTCGGCAAGAATGACATTTACGAGGGATGTTTTGATTAAGGTTTATGTTTAGTCGACCTAATAAACCGAGATTATTACAAAAAAAATTCAATGCATAGACACAACCAGGAAGACTAAAAACAGGAATTTGATACACCAACTAATAATGCACTCGGCAAGAATGGCATTTACGAGGGATGTTTTGATTAAGGTTTATGTTTAGTCGACCTAATCAATCGGGAGTATAAACAAAAAAAAATATTCAATGCATAGACACAACCAGGAAGACTAAATACAGGAATTTAATGCACCAACTAATAATGCACTCGGCAAGAGTGACATTTTACGAGGGATGTTTTGATTAAGGTTTATGTCTAGTCGACCTAATTAACCGAGAGTAAACAAAAAAAATATTCCATGCATAGACACAACCGGGAAGACTAAAAACAGGAGTTTAATACACCAACTAATAATGCACTCGGCAAGAATTTTATGTTTAGTCGACCTAATTAACCGAGAGTAAACAAAAAAAAAAAAAACAAAAAACAAAAAATATAAAAATGTAAATAGTTGAAAACAGTTTTTTCATCAGATTGTTTAAAAGTGAGCAGTTACTTGACCATATGAGCAAAACTATCTATAAAGATATATTAAGGGTAATCCAGTTTGACAAAACATTTAGACGAATCGTTGAAGAGAAGCTGGGCGTTCTCCTGTATAATGCTGTCTGATTAGAAGATAATTTTTGAATGAACCTGTTGATGATATGTAAGAAAACAAAACGAACAGCAAGTGGAACCCCTGACTCTTCATTAAAAAATGCTAGCACTAAACATGGGGGTGGAATATTAAGTTTGCTACTTGATTATTATTATTTTTAAATCTGTTGGGCGTCAATGTTATTTTGTTTCATGAATTATGACCTGAAAGTTTAAAAATCGTTCCCTTATTAGTATGTCTGAGGACCACTCTTACACCACAACCTGGATACACCCCTTATATATCATTCAAGCTAAGATTATGAAAAAAATAGAATAATTATGCTCCCTTCCTCGTGTTGAAACGTCGGTATTTTAGCACATTTCACTGGCTCTAGGCTCCTCTAAAGCTGACCTACCTTACGGTTTTGAATTATTTGAAACACATCATTTTTATATATTTTTCAATCCAGCTCGCTCCTGCAAATCCAAGGCTGTTGTTCATATTATCTAGTCGAAAAATTTTAACTGGCAAATTTTGAACTTAAATATTATGCCGGCCATTCAGGTGTGATCTCTTGTGGAGAAAAAGACGTTAAAAATCTATACAAACAGATCATACCACAATGCTTTGATTTTATAAGGTTTGAAATTAAATTCGAAGACGCGCTCAGCCTGAGGTTATTTAAATTTGATGAACCTCGTGTTCTTCTTGAAATTAAGCAGTTATCGTTTGGCAATAGAGAATCTTAAAGATTTCACATATACAAGTCAGTGTCGTATGCAAAAGAATACAATTTTTCGATCAAAAAAGATCCTGACAGAACATTGCCGAAAAAACTATAATGTTTTATAAAAAATACAGAAAGGGGATGTGCCCCTGGATCCGACCCTGCAAGTAAGTTTAAGATTAAATCTTGACAATATGAATTACATTGGTGTGTAAATTCTTCTAACTATATCACCTTGTGTTTTCTCATGAAAACATTTAAATTCCAGTAGGTTATTTAATTTAGTAAATTGGGGTCCACTTGTTTAAATTTCTTTTCCCTTTTTATTCAATGACTAATGGTACACTGCCTTTTATTTATTTAACTTGTGACTTTGTGGTAGCCTTAAACCAGGATTGTAGTTGGTCTGAATGGCCAGGGGCGTGATGTAGTGGTTCTAGGCTCCTTTTAGACCAAAATGCATACATGCCCACGTGGATAGGTTAAAAATAAAGCATTTTATTGTTACGTGTATATTCATACTGCCATACATCAATATATTTTTAGGTGAACTTGAATGGGAATCAATTGTCAGTTTTGCTTAAATAAAAGACCCAATTTCCCAACTAATACTAATACTTATAACTTGCAGTTAACAAAATACATTTTTGTTTTCTTATGAATGATTTTTTATTCATATATGGAAAAGTAGTCTGTGATTAAGATATAAAAAATTGTGAAGAAAATATAATAAAGGTTTTCTTAAAATGCACCATTATTGAGAAAACGAAATACAAACAACAACCCGTGTCCTGTGTTTTAAAATTAAAAACCGAAAAGTTCTAAAACTTGTGTCTAGTATTTTTTCTCAGGGAATGCATTAATGAACAACTCTTTTTTTTCATGTCGTAAACGGATCTTGCCAGCTTACATCGAACGTGCTGCTCGATTTTTTTTTGTCAGGAGTTTGAATGCGTCCTAAAACATATTCATAAAATACAAAACCTGATTGTTGTATTGATCTGTTTGTAAAGGTTAAAGGATGTAGGTAAGTTTTTATTTCAATTAAGCAGCTGAGGAAGCGAGGGAAGAATTGCAATCCTGACGCCGCCAGGCGGAAGGATTTTAAGGCCTTCCCGTCGATTTCGAAGCTGTTATGGAAATGAAAACCGTTCTGAATCCTTTAAACAACTTACAAACCGAAAACTACAAAAAATATTAAAATATAATTATAATTAAGGTACCTTTTCTCCCTTCACAATGACGGACCCAAATCACACAATTCATAACAAACCCACGTGTTTAAACAACACGCGCAGGTAAACTTCATTTCAATAATGAAAGTGCTTTTATATAGACCGATGGAAAAAAAATCTAGTGAAAATTTATGTTCATGTAAAAAAGTTTGTGATATTGAATTATTATGTTTCGACGGAAATCTGGCAGATAAGTGTGATTAATCATGTTTATGCATTAAGAAGCGTAAATAATCCGTTTTAGACCTACGTTACTTTCTACATTTGTGAACTTTAAAACTGCAAATGCATTTTTTCTTTGGTCACGCTACGGCTTTATCAGTATTTTAAGTATTATACTAGTAAAAAAAAAAACGTTACATCGGTTTTTATATATATTTTTTTAAAATCGCGTATCATTAATTTTTGATATATATAAACATTTGATAGTTATGATATACTGCAATCAAATTTGGTCGTTTCAATAT
>JAULBM010074332.1:0-10002 GCA_032357055.1 Geukensia granosissima | reverse complement strand
CAGCCTGTTTTTATGTTACTGCGCAACTTCATTTCTGAATCGGATACTTTAAACCGGCTGACAAAATTTTGGTTTCTTCTTTGGGTGATGATTTCAACAATGGAGCAACATACCCTTAGTTGAACAGTTTCTATTTCAACGACTGTGATTCTTAGAGAAAATCTCTGTATTTGGCACATGCTCCTAGAAACGTAAAAACTTGGGGATGTACACGCCATATAACGGCACTGTCAATAAGGGAAATCTTAATTTAAACAATCTCTCATATGTCTTTCCTTTTTTGCTAAAACACATATATATCGAATTTTTTACTGATCTTGCTAACTTTCTAATTCAAAGAACGTTATATTACCAAATATATTAAAAAGTGGCAATGTTCAAATAATAACTAAAATAAAAACCAATGTTTTTTTCATTTTTTTACCGGGACTGGAGGTTAAGTTTTAATGTAGCTGTCCACTGATACCAGAAGGTACCAAAGAGGCAGACAGAAATCGTTAAGTCGGAAGACAGACAAGACCATGGCCAATCAAAAACAAACGAAAGACTAACATAGAACTCACAACACTACAGCGAAAATTAAAGCTGGAGAAACACGAACCCTACAAAAACCAGGGTGAGTTCAGGTGCTCCGGAAGGGTAAGCAACTTCTGCTCCACTTGTGGCACCCGTAAAGTCGATGTATAGTCTCAGTCAATGTTAGTCACAAATGGTTTATAAACTTTTACGACAATAGAGAGGACATTGATTTTGCAATTGTAAACTTTCCGTTCATGTCTTGAAGCATTCCAGCCGCTCCTGCATACGGAGTGTATATTTCACAGTTGATACGCTACGCCAGGGCTTGAGCCTCATGGGATTTTGGCCCTTTGGCAAACATATTTTATAGAGAAATGTTTTCGACAATTTTCAGTTCACATGTTATCACGTGGCCGGCAGGATTGTATTTAAATGGGGAACTTTCACAAGTGCAGTCCGGAGGATTAGACTTGTAGTCGTCGATGCCGAGATTCTTCAACTCGTGTTTGTAGTTGACAATCTTGGTTGCAATAGGTGTGGTATAAGTATATAAATGATTGGTACAGACTGATCTTTAAAATGAGGTGGAATTTTAGATTTGACGGATTTCTGATGGAGGATGTTGCTTAAATTGAATGCATCAAGACCTTTGTTAGGGAACAAACGTTGAAAAAACGACCGTTATTTTGTTCATTTTTATTAAACGTAACTGATTCTTAAATTATTATTCCGTCTTGGCGCTTTCACAGCCCTCAAAAACATATTTACACAGAACAACTGCAAATTTTAATCGTTGACTAACAAATGTGGATTTAGGCAAAACAAAAAGTTGACTTGACTGTGAAATTAAGGTTAAGGTCATGATTTAAATACACATAGCAGACTAGCAGGAACCCATCAAGATCTAGCTATTTGTTGCAGATTTATTTTTTTTATCAAGATATTGAACCATGAAAATGAGGTCATGGTTAAATTCACTATGAATTTGCTTAGCCTGGGTCAATCAGTGCCAATGATTAAAAGCTTACAAAGTTTTTGTCGTCGCCGCCTCTTCTCGTAACACCTATTTCTCGTTTCGGTGCCTAAAAGTCAAAAACGAGAAAAAACTAAAATCTTACAAACCTGAGGGTACTTCGAAGCTTTGGCATGGCATATTTAAACATCCTAAGTTAGTGTACACTCTAGTAACATAAAAAATCGTATGTTGTAATATCTACTGGATACACGGAACTCGAATCTTTCTTTGTGACTAATTCAATACATACTATTGAATGAAGAGATATAAAAATATTTATCGCTCTATTATTTTCATTTTTTACCGGACACAATTTTAGTCAGTCATCAGTGTACACTATTAACAGCTAAATTCAGCAAAACATAAAATTGGCATAGTCTTTTGGGACTTCTGGTAGAAATAGGGGAAAAATCGACTAAGACCAACATTTCGGACGGCTAGTTCTAAACATATTTTTCACTGTAGTTTTTCGGTTATTAAGACCTGTAGAAATTTACCGTCCGGATAAGCCCCGTTGTGTAGCTATATGAGTTAACGCTAGGCGCATCACTTGGCATGTTCCAGTACTTCCGGTACCAGTAGAATGTTAACAATTAGTTTTATCCGGCCACTTAATTGATAATGCTGAGTTGCGATATGTAATAATCTTATACGGATGTTTTAAGGTATGAAATGTTAATTTCGATGGACTAATACATATTTCGGAAGGCATTCTAGAAATATTTTTGGGTGTAATGCGTTGAATGTTATACGGAAGAAGAAAAAACTCGGTAATGTAAACTAGCCATATAAGTACAATAATTCAAGCAAAATGATTTATCAGGGGAAAATGTCTTATTGTATGGTTTTGAAATCTCTTGTTAATCACGATCCTACCTTCGTCACTCTTTATATCTGATCACGAACTGTAGTTACCTATTCCTTTTCTACATGAGAACAGAGGGTGAGTGTAAACAATTGGCCCTCTAAAAGATGCATCTTTGGTGTTGAGATGTATAAAATCACAAGAAACAATTGGCAATGAAAATCTTACGTGTTGAGGATATAGAAATTATATAAAAAATATCATGGCCCACAGAACAAAACAAAAGACAAACACCAGTACATTAAACACTATTCAAAGAGTAAAGCTTGAAAAACAAGAACCTTATAAAACACTTGGTAAACTCAGGTGCTCCGAAAGAGTAAACAGGTTCAGGTTAATAAATGCTCCGTGATCTAGGTTAATCTACCGTGCCCCCCTTATTTATTACCACATATAATTTTTACTTAAGGATAAACGATCAACAGAATCTAATTCAACTACTATTTTACCCTTTTTCAAACACTGAACTGGATTTTCTCACGAAACATAATATTAACTTATTCTGTTGTGATGATGACAAGACATAACTCTTGCAATACATTTATATCTGTCATTGAAATTTTTTAACTATACAGTCCGACAAAAGTTAAGTGCCACCCTATATTTTTTCTTATAATAATTTTCATTTTACACCTATATGTATGTAAAAAATGGAAATAGAATTAATTTAATACCAAGTCACTTTTATTTATTAGTGTACAGTTTAAACTTTAGGTTGAAATTTGGGTGAATTAGCAAGTCGTATACTTGGTTAATTCATAAAACAAAAAGGGGGATAATTTGGCAACTTCAGAATGCCGATAAAAGTTTTATCGAGAAATCAGTTTTTCACAATTTAAGAAACCGTATTGGTAATAAGAATTTCAGAACTTTAAAGTGAACATATGGTGCAGCAAATCACACAAATTTAATTAATAACGCGTACAACCACCACGTTTATCTCAAGATCCCGTACCCGCCTCCTCATTCCAAGAACCAAACGACAAAGCCGGTCTTGTGGAAATCTCCGCCATTCCTCCACTATTGCGTTGGTCCATTCGGCAATATTGTGACAACGTGGAACGCGCTGGTTCAATTTCCGACCAGTAAAATACCAAAAGTGTTCAATTGGGTTCATGTCCGGGGACATGGCAGGCCACTGGAAGGTATCAATCGCCTCCTGCTGTAAAAATGCGCATACTAACCGAGCCCGATGTGGTCTGGCATTATCGTCCATGAAGATTGGTCTGTCGGCCAGTCGGTTGTTGTCGAAATGTGTCACCACATGCGCGTCAAGAACGTTTCACGTTAACCAACGCCATTGAGATTACATTGAAGAACGTGCAAGGGTAACTTACAATTGAAAGAAAAACACTCTGTACAGTGACACCATCCCCACCAACGGCTGTTGTGCCCATGATGTTTTCATCGCGATATGTGGTGTTTCTGTGCCGCCAGACCCGACAACGACCGTCCACAGGACGCAAGAGGAACCGACTCTCGTCGGACCAATGAACACGTCCCCATTTTCGTATATTCCACTGGGGATGATCACGTGACCAATTCAAGCAAGCAATCCGATGGCCTGCTGTCAGCTCCGGTCGTTTTATGGGTCTCCTAGCACGCAAATGCTGAGCATTGAGTCGCCTGATTACAGTCGGAACAGACACATGGCCCCCAAAAAGCAAACCGGCACGTATGCGACCAGTTGTAGTAAAATTATCCCTCCCGGCACGACGGGCTATGAGCCTATCCTTTCTTGGGGTAGATTTGCGGGGCCTACCCGATCGCGGAACATCCACCAACGTGTCTGTCGCTTGAAAACGATTCATAAGACGGTAATGCACAGAATGGTACACACTGTGCCACCCTTCTGTTGCTCAAACCCGTCTGTGACATGCCAACTGCTTGCCATTTGTCCGCTATACTTAATTATCGCCTAACCATTACTTTTCCTGCAACTATGCACAATCTTAACTTCTACAACTTAAAATTGACAAACATGCAATGTGTAATTACATATCACACTAACTGAAAACCGGTTTTTACACAACACAGCATAACTGATTGATGACGTATCGCATGTCAAATTGACGTTTATGTTGACAAATATGTGGTCCCAAAACCACATGTTATAAATATGTTTGTTTGTTTTTTTTATTAGGCTTTAACGCCACTTTCAACAATATTTCTGTCATATCGCGGCGGTCAGTTTTACTGGTGGAGGAAGCCGGAGTACCTGGAGAGAACCGCCGACCTTGGGCAGGTAACCGACGAACCTTATCACGTGCGATACGAGTTAAACTCAACCCGTTTTTGTATGGTTCAATGTCAGGCGAAAACCCACGCCGTATATGTGATAGGCTACAATGATCTGTACAGGTAAGTTTAAATCAACTACCTAAACCACTCGGCCACCCAGGCCCCCTGTTATCAATATGAATTTTTTAAAAGATATACTGTAAATTCAGAAATTATTGCGATGTTTTTATTATTGCGAAAATTGCGACAGGGTTAGAATCGCAATAATAAAATCTCGCATTACTGATTTCTTCCGTAGTATTCCACAACAATTTTTAAGAATTCGCAAAAATATAACTTGCATTATCACCTAAAATTAACAAATCGCAATAATAAATGCACGCAATTATTTCCGAATTTACAGTATATATTCATATTTGCCATGAACATTTATATTTGTTTGGGTTTCCTTGATGGTCAATTCTACTGCAATAATGAAATCATACACAAGAAGATAAAAAAAAAATCACATATTTAGTAGTACATTTTAAATAATGAAATGTCTTATATTACTTCTATTTATATTATAAAGCATGGGAAAGCTCTGGGGAATGCAGCATGGCTGCTTTGACTAGTTAGTTAAAGGATATGCCATATTGCTATTTAAAGTAATTTAATTACAAATTGTGTATTATCATTTTTTTTTCAGATTGAAATATGCCCAACCACTGCTGTGTGCCAATGTGTACAAATCTGTCAAGCCTGGAAAGATGTAAAGATATTTCCTTTCATCGTATACCAAAAAGTGATGACATGAAACAGAAGTGGGTTCAAAACATCCGTAGAGATCCTGGCATTAACTTCCAGATATCTGCATCTACAACTGTTTGTTCGGCGCATTTTACACCAGCAGACTATTCAGACAAGTCATCAACAGGAAAGCTAAAAAGACGGAAACATAAAGCCGTTCCAACAGTTTTCGAATGGAAAACATATAAGGCACCAAGAAAGAACCCATTTGACAGACAGAAGTCCGTTAAATCATCCAATATAACAGATATGACCCCACCATCATCACCAAGTCCTGTGCAAGTATCACCAGTACCGTCACCAGAGGCTTCAAGTTTAGTAACAACACAACTGGCAGTGCACATCACACCAACATACCATCGCACCATACTGACCACGATTATAGCCAGCTGTGTCAATTAAATTCCAGTGACTCCAGCATTGCCAGTTCAGCTTCCTCTGCATCCCCAACCAAAGAGTCACTTCAAAGCCAGAACATCATGTTGTTGGGGTTGCGATCTACTGAGAAGTTTTGTCTGAGTCGTTTCGCATCATCTGATAGTTCCATTAGATACTATACTGGCTTTCCATCTTATCAACACTTCAATGCATTTTACCATTTTTTACAACCAGAGTGCAACTTCCTCTAATATGTTGGCACAGATAACACTTCAGAGGGAAAGACCTATGAAGAACTGAACAAGAGAGGTAAAGACAGGTCCTTACCACCTATTGAAGAACTTTTTATTACCCTTGTTCGCCTACGAAAAGTTCTACAAGAACGACTTCAGGCTGATTTGTATGGTTTATCAGAAGGGCAGATATCCAAAATCGTCAACACTTGGATTTTATTTTTAAGTGATAGACTTAAATATTTACCAATTTGGCGATCCCAAGAACATGTCAGGGAGACCATGCCACAAGACTTCAAAGACCAGTTTGCCTCCACTAGAGTGATTGTAGACTGCACCGAAATCTTCATAGAACAACCACCTGCTTCAAACTGCCAAAGAGAGACATTTTCCAGTTACAAACACAGAAACACTGCGAAAGGACTCCTTGGTATTTCACCCTCAGGCCAGATAACGTTCATTTCCCAACTCTATGCTGGCAGATGTTCCGACAAAAAGATTATAAGACACTGCGGACTGCTAGATCTACTCCAGGAAGGTGACCATGTAATGGCCGACAGAGGTTTTGATATTGAAGATGACCTACTGCAAAAAGGAGCTGCTTTGACCATGCCACCTTTTCTCAGCGACAAGGATCAGTTTACAGACCAACAGGTAAATTCAACACGTTCCATATCTGCAGTTCGAGTGCATGTTGAGAGTACTGTCAGAAAAGTGAAAGAATTCGAGATATTAAGGAATGTTGTACCAATATCATTGTGTCCCATGTTAGAGAAGATTTGGTTTGTTTTTAGTTTTTAGCCAATTTTACAGGATCCTTGATTAAACAACGGTAGAATATGGACTTGTTTTGACAGATGTTCTTTTGCTTGCTCTCCATAACCAATTTATTATGCCTTTCATGTTTTACGTTATTTATCCAATATCCATTGAGAAAGAGACAATATACTTAAAATCATATTGGAAGGTGTAAATTTGATTGTTATTATGCATATTACACATGTGACATGTATGAGGCAACCTTAGTTGTCTTTAAGTGTTCCTGTTTTGTAATCAGGGTTATGATTATATGTATATAATAGTTATGTTAGGGTACCTGTATGATTATTTTTCTAGTGTTTTTTGTCAGATTTGGCTTCTGTTTTTGAAGGAGTGTATCGTCCATGTTTTTTTTTGTTTTAACATAATTGGCTTCATGCAAACTGAAATAAGAATGGTATTTGCCTGTTGTTATTTATGTTCTAATTCAACCTTGTTTCAGGTCATATTTGTACTAGCTCCTTTCCAAATTTTGGCTTTGTTGTTCCTCATTGTAAAATCAAGATGACCAAATGATATTGCTAGACATATTTACAAATCGTCATTTTTTATTCCATGGCACCATTTTTGCTCGCAGTAAATGAATAAAAACAACTGTCATTTTAACAATATTTATTGATCCTACATGAAATATATAACATACAATAACAATACAACAAAATTCTTTATTAAATGATTATAAAATGTATATATATATATATATATATATATATATATATATCTGAGTGTGTGTGTTTTCATACGAACATTATTTGACATCTGTTATACATTGTTCTAAAATAAAACTACAAAGTAGCAAAATGTTTTCTTAACTAAAGTATTTCAAAATAGATGTTCATATGTATTCGCCATTAGATATATCAGACTTACTAAGCATGTTTTAAAGTGCAATACACTAGTGCCCAATAATACTCCATTTATTAGCCAGAATAAACGTGTGTACACATACATTTTTTAAATTGTTATCTACATAAAGACAGCATTAAGTGAAAATTGCTTTTAACAATGAAAAAGTTTATTTCATATTTCAGAAAAACACTTTGGCATAAAAATACCCAGATCAAAATAATACATCTACTCGTGCAGAAAATGTGGCAACAAGCTAGAAAACCATAAATTACTCAACTTTGGCAACATGACATTATCAAAAAAATTTTTGTCTTTAAAAACAGATACAACAACCAGGTCTTCTGGTTGCACAAAAACTACAAGTTTACATTCATTTACACCTGTCAGATTCAACTGACCCTGAACTTGATAATAATAGTCGTGTGTTGTCTTGAATTAGATAGAACCATTTTTACCCTATGCAAACAGAACTCACTTTTTGACAGTTAGGTGTTGATGCTTTCTTTTTTGGTATAGATACTGTATGGGCATTTTACTTCCACCAGTTTTATCTCGTTGTTTTCCTTGATAAGAAGGTCTGGTGATGTGCCTAGGAATGGCAAAGAAGGATTAACAATAAGTCCTACTGGGCACTCTTGACGAGGAAATTTATCGCAGTACTTTGCGAAGGCAACTGATTCATAATAAATACCGTGACGGACACTAGGTGAAACAAAATATGTCTTCTTTTAGTTGAAATGTCTTAACAGGATCTGTTGTTGGTCGTAATTTACAAAATGTCCCAAATGTAGACGATGTTAATCTATGAGCTCTCTGACTGAACCAAAAATTATTTTTGCTTTGCAAACGGGTTCTTTTTTCAATTTGAATGGAGCGAGTTATGTCACAAGCCACTAGAGAAGCGTAAAAATGCTTCTGGTCTGATTTTATGTTTTCCAGGTGACTGTTAATGTCAAAGGTTGTATTGGACAGCATTAAGGTAAACAATTCAGGTTGAAGTTGCATATTCATTTGCTGCTTTTGTACCACTGGTGTACACGTGTTAGTTCTTATGGTTTCAATCACTGATAGTGAAGTGGAAGTGTTTACGTCAAATAACTTAACAAGTCTCTCAATCTGATTAGTAGTTACAGTTCTAGCAAAGTCTGGCACTGGATTGTGCTAGCGTACACTTCAACTTAACTCCCTTTTCTGTACCTTGGTTGGATCATGTTTTACAAAACTGATGTCAGAAAAGAGCAATGGGTCATCTGTTAACTGTTTTCTTACATGCCATGTTTGTAGTTTGGAGGTACAAGTTTTTGCATCTGGAATTGTTGATAAACCTTGACGACAAAGATCAATTATAAAGTAGAGCACAGCAACAGTATGTTTGCATTGACCATCAATACCTGCTGGACATGAACATGTGCCCCATTTCAGTTTAGGGTTGTTGTCTTTCAAACATATAAATACATTGTAAGGTTTGTCACTTTTCATTGAAGGTAAACACTGTGATTTAAAGGATGTGTAGCAGCCTGTTGTATTGGAACTTAAATTTAAAATTGTTCTCCTTATATAAATTGTAACCTTCACGTTTGTGTCTCTTGGTGGTCACATTTGCTGTAATAATTGATTTTTCTATGTCATCGACAGGGAAATTGCTTGAACATCCATCTTTCGGAGCAACACGGCCTTGGAATCCAAGCAGTCCTGCAACTTAAAAAAACTGCACTTAAAACTTTGTAAACAGCAAAAACAATAACAGACATATGAATTTAAAATCCAACAAATCTCATTACTCACAGTTTTTTTTTCAGACATTAATACAATATATTTTTTTCTGTTCAATACAAAAATGTCAGTGTCTTTGCAATACTTGGCTGGTGCAGACACTTTTTCGTATAAATTATAGGGGGTGATCGTTTTTTCTTTAACAGACCATTGGCGAGGTTTGAATTTTTCCAATGTTTTTTGTAAACATACAAAGTGTCAATATTAAAAGTAAATTAAACTAGATAACATTGAGATGGAAACCATTCTCTAAGGACCCCGCTGTAGAATAATAAAAGTAAATTATAAGGGTCCCATGAAAAACCCTAAGTTTGGGACCTTGAGCTTTGAAGGACAAACATTATTTTGGTACATGACACAGCTTCTAATAGTGGTTAGCAATCATGCAAAGTCTCATCCCACTACAGTAATTGGTTACAAAGTTCTAGAGCAGACACGAATGTGTTAAGTAAATTATAAGGGTCCCATGAAAAACCCTAAGTTTGGGACCTTGAGCTTTGAAGGACAAAAATTATTTTGGT